>CABHPP010108021.1:0-20244 GCA_902168425.1 Peromyscus attwateri
AAGGCATACTACAACAGTAAGTTGTCAACTGTGTGAATTTAAGAACTATGCAGAGATGGGCTTCATCTGGTTCATTTGAATGACTTTTTTATTTCTAATAAGATTACAGAGATTTATTTTTTCTTTAACTAATGATCTAATATGCACACTCTCAATATTTTAACGTCAATGTTAAAATATTAACATGTGGGATCTTTTAAAATATGGGTAGTGCTCTGGTGTATGTGATTATGACTTACAAAAGGAGCTCTAAGTACCACATTTGCTCTTTACTCCATGTGAGCATTTATTGAGGGAAATGTTTGCAAGGCAGGAGCCTTCTCACCAGATACTTTCAACTCTAAGATACTTTTTAAAATAAACAAAATATGTTAATGAGATGTCTTTATTAAACTCCTCTCCTCAAGGTTCAGGGACCTATGCAGAAGAGGAGACAGAAAAATTGTAAGAGCAAGAAGTGATGGGTGATTCCAAAGAAACAGTGTCTTCTAGACACAACAGGGCTGGTATGTATATGAATTCCCAGAGAAAGGTGCACCATGAATGATGCTTACACAGGTACATGCCACAAGGGTTCTTGCAATGAAAGCTGGAAGTGGTCACATGCTCCTATCCCTAAAGAAGATCTGAAATTGATACACATTGGCAAAGAAAAAATCATTTTATTCAATGGAGTTATAATAGGTATATTGACCATACTTTGTGGTCAGCTCCATGAAAAAGGGTAGTTGGTCAACTTAAAATGATGAACTTGATGGGCTTTTGTAGTGCTTATGTCTAATCTTGTTTGGATTGGTTATTTTTAATATTATTGGTCTTTTGATTGGATATTTAGGTTTCCATTCTTTTTGTTTCTATGTATGGATGTGTGTTTCTTGGTGTTTGTTTGTTTGTTTTAAGAAAATGAGAGAGAAAATGAACATAAATTTGGGTATGTGGGGAGGTAGGTAGAACCTAAGATGAATCAGGATGAGAGAACATGATCACATATATTGTATGAAGATATTTTTTCAAGAAAAAATAGATTTAGAAGTGTGAACATTAATGTAAGTGACAAAACATTGAAGTCCTTGTCACTTGCTTTAAATTTCAATATTCTCCTGGTTTTCAGCAGCTTAAGAATTTAAAGGATTATTACATTGATATATTAAGAGGATTTGACTATTTATGTTCACAATATATCCTTAGAATTGGTTATACAAATTGCATAATCATTTCAAATTTTATTTGTTCATTAACTCAGTGACTCAAATTAGGTAGTTTATTGGGTCTATCTCTGATCCTTAACACTTTTTCATTGAATTTTTAATTCACGATACAGATTTCAATGTATCTTGCTATTCTCTGAAGTTATATGTATACATATATTCTTTTATATTGCTATCTTCAACTATGTCTCATTAGCCAATAAAGTATAACACACCGAATGTTTTGTACACTGAGAAAGAAATTCAGATATCCATCTCTCTGTATCTATCTACATATCTATCTATCTATCTATCTATCTATCTATCTATCTATCTATCTTTCTATCATCTATCATCTATTTAACTATCATCTTTCCATCTGTCCATCTATCCATCCATCCATCCATCCATATATTTTATAGACTAAAGACGCCTAGAGAAACTTGAAAATAACAACTGCTTACACCTCATGCTGAGCTTAAATCATTTCTTGTGGTTGTTGAAAAACAACCGGGTCATTCTGCATTATGAATAAACATCTCCATTCTTCAGTCTTCTACTTCTGAGCCTTAGACAGAATATAAACTTATTCAAAGGAAATCTGTGACTTGATCTTTCATTACTTCGCTAGTCACACTGCTAACACTGGGCCGCTCACAGAACATATTTCTGCTGTCCTCCACTAAATGCCTCATTTCTAAGTAATTCTCACTCTTTCATAGCACAGTATTTTTGTTGTCAATGTCACCTTGACCTGTTTAGTCTTTCCATTGTTAGTGGCCTCAGTTCTTCTTTCCTATTCAGTCCCAGTTCAAAAGCTGACATCTATTTGAAGCTTTTCTCAGGAAGTCCAATCAGAAATCAATTTTATGTTGCCAAGTTTTTTTTTTTCTTTCTTTCTTTTTTTTTTTTTTTTTAAGTTCTATTGGAACCCATATGTATTGAACTCTAATTTAGGTAATGACTGGGTGTCTTTCTTATTCAACTTTACATTCTGAGATCCAGACGAATATAGTGCACCTAGAGGAAACTTTCCATGCATTTGTTGAGTAGGTAGTTAACTAGCAGTTAGGAATTGGTCAAAAAATTGACAATATCATTGTTACCATAAGCTTTGCTTTTCTTACAGTATGATCATGAAAAAAAATCAAAGGATGTTATGATTAGTCACTGAAAATCTCTGTTTACTCGATGAATCCTCTAAATAAATATCAATGTGCACATCTTTACATGGTATTTCACTGAGAGAAACCTAGGTTTGTAATCAGATAATGGAACAGTGTCTCTCAAATGAACTAACTTTACCCTGTTTTATGGTACAATGCCAACTGATCACATAGACCACTGAACTGACAATTACTCTCTATCTACAAAATTCTGCTCAATTGACATAGCTTAACCTCTAATCAGCTCCCTATTCTCCAAAGTGACTTCTGGAGTTTTATCTGTAACATAGATGAAAATATAGGTGGCAGCTTTATGATATTTATGAATTAAATCAATCTTGGAAAGAAAACTAAAATATTGAATTTGGCTGGGTCCTGGTAGGTTAAAATGATGAGTCAAATATGACAACTTGAACTTTAAAAGTGGTAAGTACAGGCCCTGAACGAAGGTTAAGAAATCAATTGTGCAGTGCCGTATCAGAGATTTCACTTAATAGCAATAGGAACAAGTATGCCAAGTAAGATTCTAGAAAGAAAAAATGGAAAAAAATGTTATTTATAAGAATTGAATGTCTAAAACAGTCGAGGTCCTTTTCAATTCGCCACACGTTTACCAATTATATTAAAATCTGTGTTCTGTAGCTAAAAATGCATTACCCCACTACCGTCCACTGAAAAGGAAATTTATCTTTATGATCTATGGTAGACTGTGATAACAACTATCTCCTACCTTTGAGCACTTGCTTTCTCCTTGGTGCTTTGAAAGCACAAACTCACATAGCCTTATGTCAGTCCACTTAGGTAGACCTGTGAGTATCTTCTGTGGCCTGGAGAAAGGAAACCTTCCGCCCCAAGTGGAGGTGCCCATTGTTAGCTGCTGGATGTTATTTGATCAAACTTTCTTAATACTTCAGATTGGCCAAGAGAACCCAAAAATAAGAACTGGTAATTTTTAAAGAAATATAATACTTATTATCCTGATTGCAGACATTACGCACATTATATATTAATAAAATTTCTGTGTTGCAACATAGAATAATGTATGTTTTTTTTTTTCTAAACATGCAGAAAACATAAAAATTATTGTAAAAAGCTTTGCCTCATGATGTTCACAGGCAAAGCAAATAGAAATGATGTTTGCAGGTGAGATCTACTCTGGGAAGCCCTTCGAACCAGTTTACATGTGCTCATGCTCATTGTTAAACCATAGTGTGGACAGAAATACAAGTTGTATTTATGTGCACACACACATGGACTAAAGGTATAATGTTTCACAGCCCCTGAATATCCATTCTGTCTGATAAATAGATGAAATTAATCTATGAATTTCATTAAATTATAATGAGAATTATGATTATAACTACATGATTCAATAAGGCTGAAAATACTTGTCATAATATATTTGATCAAGCTGTTCTACATCAGAGAAAATAGCAAAATGGAGCATAAAGCATAAACTGTCCAATTCATAAATATATATGGTTAGTATCAATGTGTCTTATCTCCATAATAATATAGAATCAAAATGTTACTAAATGTTGCATCATCAATGTGTAGGACAATGCTTTGGTATTTTAAAAATATTTGAGTGTTTTTTCTAAATAGTCATATTTCTGAATAAAATGTTTGCCTTCAATTCAGAAAACACTATTCCTCAATGAGTGATTATATGCAAAACGCCATTTACTACCAATTTGTGAGCCACAAATAGTTATTGATTTTGTCAATAATATTACCTAAGGTGATAATTATTTTGTCCCATACAATTATTATATGCATTTGATAATTTGCCTTAGCTTCTTTTAAAGCTTCTTTGTTTTTAAAACTAATTTAATTTTATAAGACCTTAATGAACAAAGTATGTATGAGCATTGTTTCATGTAAGCCTTTAGAGTATGTTGATTTACTAAGAGCTTTGGCTTCTGCTTACTACACTGGAGACATGTTCTTAAGTATCATGCTTGTTAGGTTAGATTCTCCTCAAGCTTGGGGGAGAAATATCGCAAAGATTACTCTGTGCCCTTTTGATTGCCTCTCATAGGACCAAGTATGATTTTCTCATTACTAGTGGTATTGATATCGATCAGTTGCTTCATGAAGCATTTCCTATGATGAAAAATTAAAAATAATTTAAGATTATATCTATTGCATTGTTTCTCACTGAATGTTCACACATCTGCTGTAGAAGCAACACATTCCTCTTGGATGAATTACACTAGATTTTAAATAAAATTGGCAAATGTATGAATGATTCTATTTATGTATATTTTAAAAGGTTGTTTTACATTATTTTAAACATAATTTTATTTAAAATACACATTGCATACTATTAAAAAATCTCACATATACATCAGAAGAAATTAAATTTTAAAATGAGTTTTAAATATTAAATAGATTGTAAATACTCACTATTCATTATGTCCAATTTTTGTTCTATTTTGTAACCCTTGGTTCATCACTTTAAATAGTGTTTTGTATTATGACTTAAAAAACTATAAACATTATTTTTTATTTCATGTAAAATTAGTTGATAAAATTTTATTAACTTAAAATTTCATTTGCGTATAAAATTATTTTATGAATATCAGATATTACTGTCCTATACTCACCTGCTAACTCAAGAATATACTCCTGAAATCTTGTGCCTATCCGGTTAGTAGCAGTGCAGTTATATCGTCCAAAGTCATTGTCCGACGTAGGGGCAATCTAAAATAATCATAATCATAAAAATGAAAATGCTAAAACATCAAGGATATTGTAAAAGGCTGAAGCATGTGAGCTACCTGTACATTTGTTCAGTTATTTTACATGACTCCTCATAGAACTCTTTTCCTTATCCAACAAACATTACTAAATAATGCAAACATGTCTTTTAGTTTCATGTATTTTCACTTCTTTTACTTTTGAGATCTTAATATCATTGCATCAATTTCCAATTCACTTTCACCTCTCCAAACCCACCTGTACACCCTCCATGAACTCTCTCAAATACATAGCCTCTTTTTCCATTGTTGCTACAGGCACATTTGTAAAAACATATATACATATTCCTAAATGCAGAAATACCACCTGCTCAGTCGGTGTAAGGCAAACATTTTAAAGACAAACTCCACAAAACTAGACATTCAAAGTTGAAATGTTCCGTGCTTTCCCTATTAATTCATTAACTGGATCAATGTCTTCATTTTGATATACCTATTCAATGGCAAAATTATCTTCTGATAAACAAAGTATAGGAAAATTTTTTTTAAGGAACTATATCGTGTAGTCAAAGAAAATTCAAAGGAACTGCAAAGTTTAAGACAACATGTTTCTACTAAAAGTGGATCCTATAGGACCAGCCTTGCTGAGCACTTGGACCATCAATGGCGCAGGTAATGGGTCTTCCTCCCAAAGCCAGGGTTGCCGTGGGAAGGCCCACAGTTTCAGCTCAGGGCAGCTGAAGGCGACTTGAGCCTGGATGGCTGGCTATGAGGTAAAGCTCTCTAGCCTGGTTACGGAAGGCCATAGACTACAAAGCGCAGCAGTAGCTGAAAGCAGAGGTTTCAGAGAGACTTGCTTAAACTAAAGAAAGTTGGTTGTGGGACTTCTACTTGGAACTGTTTGCTTAAGATTCATTACGATTCTGACAGTTATACACAGACTTAAGGGCAGCTGACAAGCCAGACCCTATCTATGAGCACTCAAAGGATCTTTTAGGAAGGGTACCAAAACTCATTTGAATTTTTTAACTTAAAAATTAAAATGGACAATAATGATTTCATTACAATGGGACAGTTTGAATTTGCTTATGCATATAGACTCTATCAACAGGGATGACTTATGAACTACTTATAAAACTGTTTATGTAATAATGAAACTATTTAAATAGAGAAGTTTTTTTTTTTTAAGAAAAGGGGGAGTGTTAATATTCCTCAGTATATTTAATTTAAAATATATTTTTGTGTTACTTGAATTAATTAATGTTATGTTTTTAAGTTCTAAATCGTTGGTTGGGAGTAGTCTTATAGGTTGATAGTAGGCTTGAGGGTTGAAAGTAGGCTTGTAGGTTGAGAGTAGGTTTGCAGGTTGAGAGTAGGCTTATAGAAGTGATTATGTTAACCTATTGATATTGTTGCACCATGGTTTGGTGAAGTTTTAAGAAAGTGTTTCAGTTTAAGATGTATACATCAGAAGTGTATCCTATGTTTTGTTAGCAAGAAATATTAAGATTTTGTTCTAAGATGTAAGATTGAGAAAATTGTAACCTTGCATAACAATCGTTATATTTAAATTATGTTAACCTGTTTGCCTTTAAGTTTGATGCAGTTGCAACAAGACATTTTTTTTTCTTTTAAAATATAAAGAAGAGGGACCTGTTGGAGCCCACTAGGTTTCCTAGTGGCTGTACCCAGCAGGGCTGCATAAGAGGTTGAATGGACCAAGGGCCTGGGTACCAGGTAACTGTAACTAGCAAGGGGGAGATCTTTTGCTCGACCCCTTGGCATTGTTATAAACAGACCCTTGAAAGTAAGTTCTGGGCCAGTTGATAAGGATTCAGGCCCACCTGAGTCTATCCTGTGTTTTCTCTCTATTCTCTCTCCTTCTCTACTTCTAACTAAGTCTCTTATCCCTTAATCCTCAAGAGTTCCTGGGGTAAATAAATGTGGAGGCATGTCCTCCACAGGTCCTACATTGTTTTCCCATTTTGTTGGTTGTTTTGTTTTCAGAATGGTTCCATTCTATATCTCATGCTGATCTGAAATTCACTAGTAGCTGAGGCTGTCCTAATTCTGCTTCTGAAGTGGTGAGAACATGAATACGCCACTATGCCTAGTTATGTATTTTAATATTTAGTTCCAGACCTAGATGTTTTTTATTTTTTCATGAAAGATATTTGGCAAGAAAACAGTGCCTTATAAAAATGCTATAAACAGGACTTTAAAATCTGTAGTAATTATCTTGATTCCATTTCCTTATGGTTTAGGTAAAAAATAAATGATCTCAGTTTTACACAATAAAATCAGAAATTAAGTTAACCTTTAGGGATTTATTGGTGAAAGGTAGAATCAACTCTGTAATTCTACTGTGCCAAAATTCTTAAATGTCCATCCTTCAAAGATATGTGATGATGGTAATCAATATAATTTTCAATTCCAGTAATTATTTAAAGAGAGACTATGCTAATAACACGGATTGCCCATTAATTTCTACCCTGTGCTAAAAGAGAGAAGAAATGAGTTAGTGGTAATGGGAGACTATTAACTAAGAGAACAATTTTGAGGTCTACTGAAGATGATTATTCTGAACAAGTAAAGTATAAAAAAGCTGCATCATTTATTTTCTAGTCAGCTGTCCAACTAAGAAAAGTTCATAGGCTTAACAGCTTAATGCACAGATTTAACTTTTGTGAGTTCCCTGAAATGAGTCAGAAACTGATTATCCTTACACGTGGCTTTTAATAAATGAGGCTAGTTTAATTAAATTACAAATATATGTGCAAAATCATTTCTTATTCCCCAGTCATATGAGAAAGATTTTAGTACTTTCTACAAGGAAGCAGGTGATTATAGAATCAATATAAAAAGAAGCAAGAGAGCCACAGCAAGTACTATGACTACAGTACAGGTGTTTTTTGTTGTTGTTGTTTTTAGATTCATACTCTATGAAAAGATACTTACTTTAGAGCCGTTTTCAAATGGTTCAATTTATTAACTCCAAAATTGGTTTGAGTCTGAATTGAGAACTTAACAGGAAATAAGACAATGAATTCACAGACCCTCCCATTTCAGGAACAAAATAGCCAAGAAACATAGGCTTTACAAGTGTATCACAAGTAATTCCATTATGTTGTTATGCTTAACAAATCCAGAAATTACTTAATATATCACAGATGGAAAGACATGGAAATATAAAGGAAACAAGGGAAAACGAGCAAGAAAGAAATTAAGGAAAGATGCAAGCAAGGAAGAATTAACAAAGCCAACCTGAAGCCAGTGTTCAGACCTCTCATTCAACAATAGTTAGTACAAAAAATTTATTGTGATGTTTGATTTTGATTGACAACATTTCTGGATGTCAGATGTTAGAATAACCTGTCGATGTCCCTGTGGGGATGTTTCTTGAGAAGGTTGGAAAGACCCAAAATGAACATGGACAGCACCATCTTATTGGCTGGCGACCAGGATGAAATAAAATTGGAAAAAGGAAACAAAAACAAAAACAAAAACAAAACATCCAGTACCAACATTCTCTTGCTTTCTGCTTCTCATCAAACATAAAGGGAATTCTCCATGAGACTATAGGCTTTCTGTAATTTTTGTTGTTGTTGTTGAAATCTAACTTTGATTCATGGTGGTCCAATAAGATACAGGAGGTTATTTCAATTTTTTTGTATCTGTTGAGATTTGTTTTGTGACCAAGCATGTGGTCCATTTTAGAGAAGGTTCCATGGGTTGCTGAGAAGAAGATAAATTCTTTTGTGTTAGGGTGGAATATTCTGTAGACATCTATTAAGTCCATTTGAGTCAAAATGTCTGTTAGTTCCCTTATTTCTCTGTTAAGTTTCTGTCTGGCAGACCTGTCCATTGGTGAGAGTGGGGTGTTGAAGTCTCCCACTACTAACATGTGGGGTTTGATGTGCAATTTAAGCTTTAGTAATGTTTCTTTTACAAATGTGGGTGCCCTTGTATTTGGGGCATAAATATTCAGAATTGAGACTTCATCTTGTTGGATTTTCCCTGTGATAAATATGCAATGTCCTTCCCGATCTCTTTCGATTGACTTTAGTTTGAAGTCTATTTTATTAGATATTAGGATAGCTACACCAGCTTGCTTCTTAAATCCATTTGATTGGAAAGTCTTTTCCCAGCCTTTTATTCTGAGGTAGTGTCTGTCTCATATGGTCCTGCCTTTGTAATGCTCTGCCCAACTGTATGGGATCAAACCATTACTAACTGAACATTCTGGAACTCTGAACCCAAATAAATATCTATGTCAAGTTGTTCTTTCTAAAATTTAATAAATTCTAACACTAATAAAATAAATTCTAACACTAAAAAAATAAAATTCAAACACTAATGATAGTGTTAGAAAAATTCTAAACTAAACAAGAGCAGTATTAAAAACCTACACAAAATAAAAGATGAAATATTCCAAGGTATATGATCAAATTTCCAGTACAAATTTAAATATTTGTAATATATGCATAATCATTGGCATCTCCTCCCAAGTGCTTTATTTAGGAACCTATTCTAGAATTACACATTATTAACCAACTGATAGGTTTATATGCCAATCAAAGAATAATAGTTATAAACAAAGAATAAGGGGAATCATGAACATTGAAGTTAAATATTTGACTTTTTAAAAAAAGAGGCAAATAGAAAGGAAGGGTAACAAGCAAATCACAAAGTGCAACTGTGTGTCTTGGTAATCGTCCTTATCAAAGTGATTTATGAGTTGCATTACATAATCAGAGCCATTTAACAAATTTTCAACTTTTGTTACACACTACAACAAATAATAAAATAATATGGAAAAAACCTTAGTATTTTACCTCCCTGTGTTTTCTTACCAACATAATTTTTTCACTTTCAAAAAGTAAATTCAAGAAAAATATTTCAACATATAAACACAGATAGTAATAGGCTATTATGCCAATACAAGATTAATTTTTTTAAATAAATACAAAATGTATATGAATATTTCAATATGTTTTATAGAATTTAAATTAAATATATTCTGACATAATCAATAACTGGTAAGAATATGTTTATTATGTGTTCCCACAGGCTTACCTCTAGTATCATCTTTCTTCCTACACTGTAGGTCTTTAAATGAGTGGTATTTTTAGCTGGTAAGACTAATTTCTCTCTTCGCCAATGGATTGATGCAGGTGGATTTGATTTCACATCACAACTAATATTGATTGGATTTCCTTCCCAGGAGTAATACATTGTCTGATTTGAAACAAACTTAGGAGCATCTGCAAAACAATAATATATGAATAGGCACTGTAATATAATCATTTAATTAGTGCACATATTGGACATTTTTCCTTGCCTAGATAAAGCATTCATAATAGGAGACAGAGAGATAGCACAGTGGAAAAAAGCAATGGCCGACCTTCCTGAGAACCCGAATACGATTCTCAGCACCCACAAGGTGGCTCACACCCTCCTGCCATTTTGGTTTCAGGAAATCCACCTTGGCCTCCGCAGGCAATGCACGAATGTGATACACAGACATACATTAAGGTAAAACATTCATACACACAAATTAATAAAATATTTTAAAAGAATTCATAATATTTCTAAATTTGTAACTTTTATATGATACTAAGGCTCATGAAAATATATGACAATTGAATGTTTACAAAGACTTAATAGTTCAAATAAGAAAAAGAGGTGAATTATTGAAATCGGAAAAAATGAGAACTAAATTTAATCTTAATATCTTGACAAAAATTAATTAGCTAAAATTAAGTAATAAACATTCAGCCAGTATTTATGGAAGTCTCAATATGATGTGGAATTTCGAATGGGAATTTCAAATATTATTTTTAAAAATCAATGATTTATTTATCAGTATTTAATTTTGTTATAGTTATAGTTTTTCAACAAATATTGTGCAGCAAGTGAAAAGTCTTAGTTACAGGAAAAGGTCCACATTGTTCATGCTTTCTTCTCCTAGTCCTACCTTGACTCTTATGACACTACTATAGTACTAGTTACGGCAAAACATAGATTGCCTGATATAAAATGCTTTCATATTTATAAATGAGACTGTAATATTTCTTTCTGTGCCTACCTTATTACACTTAATCTTAATATTTATATATATATATATAATATATATATATAATATTTATAAATATATATATTGCTGAAATGAAAGGAAGTTATCTGATTATTTATTTACCAGACCACATTTGTAAGTTAATTGAACAGATTGGTTGCCTCTATCTCCTGGCCCTGTGAATTTTGTTGTTATATAGTTGGACAGAACTTGGGAGAAGTCTATTTTACATACTAGTTTCACTTTCTTTAGTATACATACAATAGTGAATTGCTATATCATATCTTTCTCCAGTATTAATGTGTGTATGTGTGTAACCTCCTTATTGTTGTCCATGTTATTCCCTATTCTTCACATCTTTCATATCAAACTGAGAATTATGTGAAAATTTGATATGTACTCACACTGAGGTGACATGATTACTTTTTGAGGATTAGATTTACACTTTCCTAAGGTTTAGTTATGGTGAGCAGGTGCCTTCTTAAAAAATATTGATTTAAGTCCACTGCTTATTTCAGAATCAGGTTATTTTAGTATTTTCTGTTAGTTTTGTCTGTTCATTATGAATTATATATTTTTTCTTCAATTTTGTAGTTTGATCTTCACCCTGTTGTTTCTTTCACTGTGTGGAACTTTTTTATTACTTGTGATTTTCCTTGTTTATCTTCCCATTTATTTTCTACATTGCATTTAGGATCTCATCTAAGACAAGTCAGTTTCTATTTCATAGTCCCAGCACATTCTCTGTTTCTCATAACTTATCAGCTTCATTTCTTACATTTATGTCTTTAATCATTTTAAAACTAATTATTAAATTTGTGCTTTGACAGTTTCACACAAGTGCATAATTCATCCTGTATACGCTCATCTCCACATTCTTCCATCTCCTGACTACTCCATTCTACTCTCCTTTTCAGGACAGTTATCCTTCTCACATTCATGACTGTTCATTTTGCTTTGAGACCCGTGGAGTTTAATGAGGATTATTTGTGAAATAAAGAGTGTGAAGCAATCTGTTGGAACCCAATGAGCTCAGTAGTGAATACAAACCTGAAGACAATGATTGTCTCTCACTCAAAACCTATCAACAGCCAGTACTGTAGAGGAAAGAGGTAGGGCTCATTGAGGACTCCATCCATTCAAGACTGATTGTTGACTGCTAGTTTTGTGCAGACCAACAACACGTATTCAGCATTATTGCGTGCATGATTGCAGAAATCTTTTCAAATCTAGATATTTTCATTTTGTCACAAAAGGGACATAGCAATTTCACATTATTGTTCTGCATGTGTATATTGCTTTCCAATACAATTTACTGTAAACATTGTCATTTTTTCCAGTAAATGAATATTTTTAGCATCTTTATTAGAATCAAATTGCTGATGTTTAGTTTGATGTTTAGGGTCTCTATTCTATTACACACACAAGCATACACACGTGCATACACACATGCACACACACACACACACACACATATATATATATTATATTACAATTAGGCTGTATTAATAGAGTACTGTAATATATTATGCACTGATCAGAATTGAAAAGATCAACAAAACAGCTGACACGTACTGGGGAGGAAAAGTGAAAGAGGAACTAACTCACAATTAGTGTTAGTGTGATTGTAAACAGATTCAGCCAATCTTGATAGCAGTGTGGAAAACTCCCCAAAAGCTACATACTAATCTACCATAAGACACAGATGCATCACTCCTTGGCATATTCTCAAAGATATCAACACCCTACACAATAGATACTGAGCCATGCTCCTTGCTAATCTATTCACAATATCTAGGAAATAAAAACAGCTTAAGTGTCCTTGAGCTGGTAAATGAGTAATAGGAATGGGTAACACAAATACTATAGTACATATATATATATGTACTGTGTGTGTGTACTTGATGGCATTTCCATGTGCATACACAGTTTAAATGAAGCATCTCACTTGAATCGATAGTGCTCACTGCCAAGAGCCATAGACCATCTAATATTTTCTATTAGGCATAAGAAACCCACATTCAGGGTATTTGATCACAGAGTACAAGCAATTATCACAACGATATGCTATTGCTCTAGTCCCTTGCTGCCTCCCAGGTATCAAAAGTAAATCTCTTATGCTGAAGATGCCCTCTTCTTCAGATATAGGACTTGGAAACTCTGAGTTGGAATCTTCCTTTCTGGGCATTAAGTTTCATAGCCAAACTAGGTACTATGCAAGCATACAAGGGAAAGAAAGCCAATGGCAGTCCTACCCTGTTGTAATGCCAATGAACCACAACAATGACCATCATGGTGTGGTAACCCTAGGTGCAGTAATGACACTCAGACCTTTGTGGTAACCAACAGCGGTCTAAATGGATTTAAGGCCTGCTCACCTGGAAGGAAATCATGTCTGGTACTGGAAACCTAGCCAACCACCCAAGGGTAACATGGTCTTAGATTTAGAGGAGGACCTCTTATCACTCCTTAACTAAACCAGTGTAATTTATAACTGTATACTAAAACTTCATCCTTATACCCACAGGTAAATATTTGTTTAAGTCAGTAAAGATATGTTACTTTTGTTTGAGTTGCAGATTATTTATTTAACTATGTAAAGATGTGTTACATTTATTTATGCTGCCAGCGAGGCAGCCACCAGCCAGCCAGACATGGTGAAAGCAGGAAACTAGGACATACTGGAGAAAGGGAAGGTTAAAAAGCCCCACGATAAAACACAGGTAAAGAGAAACAGATTAATATAAGTTATAAGAGCTAGTAGGTCAAGCCTAAACTAAGGCTAAGTATTCATAACTAATGATAAGTCCCCATGTCTTGATTTCAGGACCAGGGGTCCAAGACAGTCTGTTATAAAATGTAGCACTCTGTATAGTTTGCAACAGATGTAGACCACTATAGAAAACTAGAACCAGTCAAACTGACAGATTGCAGTCTTGTACTTAAAAAGACAACCTACTTTTTCAATGTGTATATATACCACAATTTTATATGCATGCATCCATTGAGAGAAACCTAGGTTGAGTCTTTATTTTGACTATTATATATAACTGATGTATAAAGTACAATCATTCCAAAAGTATAATAGAATATTCCTTTCTTCAGATCCATTTTAGCATTTACCTATTATCTTCTTTATAATAACCAAACTAATTTGAGGTGATATCTCATTGTAATTTTAATTTACATTTCTAAATCACAAGAGATATTAAAGACCTTTTTTCCTATAAAAAGATTTATTGTTTTTATTTATGAATTTTAAATTACAAACTTTTTAAAAAATCCTTCTATTATCCATTAAATCTCGACCTCAATTCCCCCTCCCTCCATTCCTCCTCCATTCTAAAAAGAAAAAAAAAAAGAGCAGGCTTCCTCAGAATATCCCCTGAACATGGCCTAACAAGTTACAATAAGACTAGGCACACACCCTCATATGATATTAAAAACCTTTAAGAATATCTTTTGACTGTGTATGTGTATTCTTTGGTGTCTGCTTAGGGCATTTATTACTTTTAATTGGGGTGTCTTGTTGCAATTGCATTGTTGACAGGTTCTGCTGTAAGATTTGTGACGACAACACAGAGGAAACTCTCAGCAGCACCGAGTGTGACAGATTCAAAGGGGTACAGACACATGCTTGGTTATGACATGAAATCACCAGATTCGAACAATAATTACTATTCAAAATGTACAGTGACAGTTATAAAGAATGATTTACTGCTTCCTTGGGTGTAAATTATGAATATTTAAATATTGGGTGTAAATATATAACATTTTAATGTTTGCTTTCATCTCTTAAGGTTTCATAACTTGAAAACAAGTAACAACATATTCATGAAAGTCTTGGCAGAAAATCGCATTTTTTTTTTTTTGTTTGTTCGAGACAGGGTTTCTCTGTGTAGCTTTGCGCCTTTCCTGGAGCTCACTTGGTAGCCCAGGCTGGCCTCGAACTCACAGAGATCCGCCTGCCTCTGCCTCCCGAGTGCTGGGATTAAAGGCGTGCGCCACCAACGCCCGGCGAAAATTGCATTTTTAAGTGGAACATTGACTCTGCCTCTTTTGGGGATTCTATTATGTTTTACTTAAATATATCAATCTCCTCCCTTCTCTCTATTCCCTCCAATCCCTTCCAACCAAAGCCCCTTGGGTCCTCTTAAATTGGAAGTTTCTTTATTAATTTTACATATATAAATACATCCACAAACGTATCACTAAAACCTGCTTAGTTCATTTAGTGTTATTTGTATGTATGATTTAAGGGCAAGCTACTTGGTATTGGATAAACACATATGGGGCTCATTCCTAGGAGACACTACTTAAGAAGCTCTCAGATTTCCTTAGTTGTCTTTGTTTGTTTGTCTAGAGGTAGAGTTCCATGAGATTACTGCATCCTTCCTTCCTTGTTAGCAAATTTCTACTTGTTAATCTTGGTCAGACCTTATTTCAGAACCATATTGTTGAGGATTTAGGGGCAATGCTTCTCTGTCATTTATGAGACACATTTCACAGATTTCTTGCTCCTCTGGCTCTTAAAGTTTCTGCTACCTCTTCAATGATGTTTCCTGAGAGTTATACGCAGGAGTTTTTCATTTGCTTTGTTTTGTTTTATTTTATTCTCTTTGGTAGATGCATCAAGTGGGGCTCAGAGTATTGCAGCTACTGGGTCCTTCATCCTAGATGCTATTAAAGAAGAGGCTGAGCAATCCGTGGGGACAAAGCAAGTGAGCAATGTTCTGACAGCCTCTCTTTCGGTTTGCTATCAGGTTTCTGGGCTGATTCTTGCTTTGTGTTCCCTTCACAATGGACAGGAAACACTTAGACAAATAAACCCTCTACTCTCCAAGTTGCCTTTGGTCAGGGTGTGTTGTTACAGCAATTAAAAACTCTACAACAATATTTCAGAATAGTTTACTGTATAATTCTAAATTCCTAAGAAGTTAATTCAGTTGTTTTCAAAAAATTTTTTTTAAATATTTTATGTCAATAACTTGATTTGCTTATTTTCTACCTCATTCAAATAAAGATATCACATTATTACTTATTAAGATAGACAACAAAAAGAAATTTAGAATATCTATTAATTAAAAAAATTAATTTTTTAATTATGTTAATCTGATTAAACCATTTCCAAATTCTATAAAATATGTGAGTTCTATAATAAATATCATATGAGAATGAGATAGATTTAAAAATACATATGGATTTTTTTCAATGAATGACAAAGCATTTGAAAATACAAAAGGCAATCACTGGTTTGCGAGATTTAATAAACTTGGGTTTATGATAATTATGTCAGGCTTATAAAATTCTTTTTCTAAACACAACTTGTAACAAGAAATAATAGAGTAGTTCACACTGGGAATAATGTTAATTACCTTAAGGCTCCTAAATCACTGCAGAATATACTAATTGGTTATCCAATCCCAAATGGTCAACCCTGATCACACACACTCACACACACATACACACACACACACACAGAGAGAGAGAGAGAGAGAGAGAGAGAGAGAATGAATACAGTACATTTATATTGTTAGGAATATATCTGTATATGCAAGTAGATATATAACAACAATAATTAAGGACATATAAGATACCATGAATATGAAAGAAAACAAGGGAGGTCATAGAGGAAGTCTGGAGGCAGTAAGAGGTGGGGAGAGTTTTCTAATTATATTATACTGTCAAAAAATTAAAAAATATTTTAAATCTCAATGGTCAATAAAAGCATGCATTTCTCCATAAAATATACAAATTATTAATTGGAATATCAGAAACAAAAGTATCATGAATACCACCCTTTTTTTTCTTTTTTTCTTTCTTCTTTCCTTCCTTCTTTCCTTTTTCTTTTTCTTTCTATTCTCAAGGTGGTTGTTAGCTCTGGTCTGACTGATACTATCTGTCTACATAGTTTAGGCTAGTCTCCATCTATTAAAGATTCTCCTATCTAAGCCTTCCAACTACTGGGATAAGAAGCATGTGTCAACAAAATCAGGTTTGTACTTTGACATTAAAAAGCTAATAACTATGATTTTCCAAACTATTGTTAAGATACAATGAACTCCAAGTAGAATTTATTTAAATTAGTTGCATTGGTATAGAGAGAAAGCAAAGCTAGATTCCTGTGAATGATTTTCATTGACTATTTCATTTAATCATACTAGCATACAAAGAAATTTTCCTATGAGTCAGCATCTAATTTGTCTGTATATGACTTCTTCAAAAAGTTTGTATTCACTAAACATGACCCATGATTCCAACCCTGATCTTACTAGAAATCAGCAAACATTTTCTGCACTCAGACTTGACAATAAGAACTTCATGTTGATAATGTCCTCTTCCTTCTTTTCCCCCATCCTGTGGAGAGAGATACTGCTTATCTTACACGAGCTGCTCATTGTCTCATTCTATTTTCTCACTCAATTACTTGCTTGAGGCAAACTTTTTACTTTCCTTTTTCATTTCTGCCACTTGCTCTGAAATTGTCTAGATGTAATTTTTTTTTTAGGGACAGCTGACCTGCATCTTAATTCTGCCTCCATATCATGCTGGCAACAAAGAATGTCAGAGGAAGTGGGAGCTGAAATACATAAATATTTGACCTAATTTCAATTAAGTCATGAATAGTTATGTAAGGTAATTGACTATATTAATGACTGATATTCACTTAATGAGTGAATTATAAAAATTATTTAGGGGAAAGAGCTTTCTCAATAGTTAAGAACATCTGCTATTCTTCCAGAATATTGTCCTTCCTACATAGCCAGGAAGGACCCAGATGGTCAAGAATCCCTCAAGTCTTAGAGTCATGCTAGTTAGGAACTAGCATGTTTATAAGGGCAATCCCATAATTAAAATACTGAATACCTAGTAATTGTCTAGCCTTATCAGTTTGCACATATGTACTTTATGATGTCCAGTCAATAGTGAAACAGTCTAAAGACATATGTCAACTAAGCATCCACATTGGTCATCTCACATTCATCTATAACTCTAGTCCTAGGGATATGAGTTTCTTTTCTAGTTTCTGGAGACACTCACACTCACAGCATATACATACAAGAACACATACAAAAACATTAAAAAGTTTTGAAGATAAAAAATATACATTTAAAGTTCACATTAAGATTGTAATACATTGTTTGTCCTGAACAAAATTTGTGACACCAGACTGATATATGAACTCCTAAGGCATTGGCATACTGCAATAAATTTTTCCTCTTTTATTCTCCTTATTTAGTGATACGGAATTTTCATGTTTGTTACTATTGTGGTTTGAATGTGAATGCCTCTTGTGGTCTCATATATTTGAACACTTATTCCCTAATTTAGGAAGGATTGGGAGGTGTGGCCTTGTTGGAAGAGGCTTGCCATTATATAAAGGCTTTAAGATTTCAAGGTCCATACCAGACTCAGTCTTACTTTATCTTCCCAATGCTCGCAAAACAGGAAATCTCTCAGCTATTGCTCCAGTGACTTGTTTTCCTGCCTTCTGCCATACTTCCTGACAGGATAGCCATGGACTAACCCTTTGAATGCAAGTGTACATTTAAATGTTTTCTCTTCTAAGTTGCCTTGATTATAACATCTCTTCATGGAAACAGAACAGCGACTGATGCAGATGCCTTAACGTTAAGTTTTAAGAATCACAATCAATAGCAATAATTTATTTTTCATATAATAGAAAGTTTTCTTTTTGTTACTGTTGTTATGAAAGTCCTGCCATTGCTCATCACTACTGAATTACAATTCATAAAAAAAGTACCTACCTTTTTTATCTCCCTTGTCTAGCTCATAACCCCTGCTTGATGTATAATAGAAATTCCTTAGTAACTTATTGACCTGCAATAAAGCCCTTAAATCCCAGATTCTACGTGATTTTACAAAGCTCTCCACAAACACTCTTATGCCCAAGCATTATTCACCTATCCCTGTTGTGAGTTATTTATATTGTCCTTCCTACATAGCCAGGAAGGACCCAGATGGTCAAGAACCCATCAAGTCTTAGAGTCATTCTATTAGGAACTAGCATGTTTATAAGGGCAATCCCATAATTAAAATACTGAATACCTAGTAATTGTCTAGCCTTATCAGTTTGCACATATACACTCTATGATGTCCAGTAAATAGTGAAACAGGCTGAAGACATGTGTCAACATGTCCCTTCCTTCAGCAGCTTGACTTTTATTCCCCTGATTAAAACACGAGTTTCATGAAGTGAGGATAAAATTATTTTCTGTACATCATCAGAGTTTATATTTGATATACAAGGGTTGGTCAGTAAGTAATTAAAAAATAAATAAATCAAAATTCAAAAACTCAAGATAAGTGTATAATTTAGAAGTAATCCCTTAATATAACAGAGTAGTCAAAGTATATTTGTTTCACTGTCTAAACACACAACATTTTGCACTGCAATCTAGAATTATTTTTATAGATATGCATTTTCCTTCCTAGGACTCATTACTTATTTTGTGAAGAAGTTAGCCCCCTAATTAGTGGAGAATTAACTGCATTTCAAAAATTTCCTGAAGCACATTGACTCTTCTCATCCCTTTGAATTTACTCACTTAATTTATGCACTGAAAAACTATCAAGGGAGTAAAAGCTAATATATCCTTTGGCACATTTTGAGGCTAATTCAATAAATGATTTCAGAGATCCAGTTCTACTATATGTTGAGACATATGAAGAATCAGCTATGGCAATTAACTGAATTCAGTCCAGGTACCATGGGAATCCTACTGGCTGGCTGGAATTCTAAATTAGATGTGCACTTAATGCCAGTTAACCATAACACTGGATACACATTTTCATACTGAATTTAAACTGCCATCCTATGCATAAATCTCAGAATATTTTATGACACACAAGTCAAGACCTAAAAATTACTTGTAAACAATAATACCTATATATGGCATTTTTTTTAGCAGACTATGGATTTCTGTCTAATTTGATTTTTGTTAATGATATAATTGTTACCGGTCACAGAGTAGGTTGATTATAAGTAAGGTAGGTCACTTTAATTTTGATAAAAATCTTTCTCCTATAAGAGTAGCATTCTCCGGGCGGTGGTGGCGCACGCCTTTAATCCCAGCACTTGGGAGGCAGAG
>CABHPP010108022.1:3545-35170 GCA_902168425.1 Peromyscus attwateri
TCCCAGGAGTGGCTGGTGCCCAGGGACAGGCTCTAGGGTGAGGGCGGACCCCTTCTTGTATCTTTATAAGCATTTCCTTCTTTAGGTTGGGAAAGTTTTCTTCTATGATTTTGTTGAATATATTTTCTGTGCCTTTGAGTTGGTATTCTTCTCCTTTTTCTCTCCCTATTATTCTTAGGTTTGGTCTTTTCATGGTGTCCCAAATTTCTTGGACATTTTGTGTCATGACTTTTTTTGCTTTAGAGTTTTCTTTTACTGATGAATCTATTTCCTCTACTGTATCTTCTATGCCAGAGATCCACTCTTCCATCTTTTGCATTCTGTTGGTTATACTTGCATCTGTAGTTCCTGTTTGTTTACTCAGATTTTCCACTTCCAGCATTACCTCATTTTGTGTCTTCTTTACTGTCTCCATCAGTTTTCAAATCTTGAACTGTTTCCCTCACTTATTTAATTGCTTTCTCTTGGCTTTCAAGGGATTTACTGATTTCTTCCCATTTTTTGTTTGACTTTTCCTTGATTTCTTTAAGGGAATTTTTCAATTCCTCTTTTAAGATTTCTAATATCTTCTTAAAGTCACTTTTATGGTCAATATCTTCTGTTTCTTCTGTGTTGGGATGTTCAAGTCTTGCTGATGTAGGTTCTGATGGAGCCATGTTGTTTTCTATGTTGTTGACTGTATTTTTGCACTGGCATCTACCCATCTCTTTCTCCACTTGGTGCGAGCGGTGTCTGTGTCTGAAGAAGCCTCTCTTGGTGTGTTCAATACTCTTGGTCCAGTGGGAGCTCTTTGATTAGTTGATGCTGATAGACTCTTTATCTCAGGAAGCAGCTCTTAATCCAATTGGCGCTCGTGGGCTCTGTCTCAGGGAGTAGCTGCAGTCTTAGCACGTGATAGTTGGTGGTAATCTGACCTGTCTGCAGGAGGTCTGCCTGCCAACTGGCCTGAAACTGGGACTGCAATGGGTGGTGGTATAGGGGCATAGGATTGTGCCCCTGGGCCCAAAGCCTAGGGGATGGGGTGATCAGGGTGCTGGCAGGCTCTGTCTCAAATCTAATCTTCTTTGTTTAGCTTTTTTTCTTGACCATTACCAATAATAACTTGTAACCAGCCATCCTAAACAATGACAATTTTACATAATTCATTGAACAACTAAAAACCACCCACCCCACCTCTTGGGAATATGGTCATCATGTGGTTAGAATTACTTTTTGCTGTCTGGGAGCAATGGCATCTTTAAAGGATCCTGAAAAGAAAATTGTGGGTTAATTGTCAAGTCCTGAGAGAAGTAGCTATATCATTTATTGCCCAGTCTCAGGGTAATGAAAAAGAGCAGGGCTTTTCTCAAGTCCTGGCTAGAGTAGTCTGTGAGACTGGGTCATTTCAGCTAGCCATCTTGAAATTTGTTTGTAGTCTAAAGCCAATCTTTGGGTGGTGTTTGTCAGCTTAATGGTATTATCATTGTCCTGAAGGAATCATCATTGTTGGGTTCCATATTATTTTGGAGACTTCAGAGATCACATTAGGTCAGATTATTCCTTTTCTTGGTAATTTTTTTTCTGGGTAGTTCTCCCCTCTTCTTTTGATGCTTATTTGTCCAAAGGTCTTCAAATTTTTCAAGATGGTTATTTTTATTTTTCTGAAAGACAAAAACAAAACCCTTCCTCAACCCTAACTTTGGGGAGTTTCTAAATCTAATCTTTATCAATTTTGATTTGTGGTTTCTCCTGAATTTTTTGTTCTCTCTTCTGTAGCTCTTCTATCATCCAGAGCAGTCTGTTTTTTTGCAATAGGCATTTGGTTCTTTAACTGCTCTGAGAAGGAGTTTCTCTCACATTGACAGGAAAAGACTGAACCGAATTTTACATGGGGGGCTGTAATAGGTCCCTCAGGGAATTTCCCAATGGCAAAGGCAAGGGATTACCTTATCTGTCCCTTGTTGATCTACATTCCTTAGTCCAAAGTTTGCCTTTGCCACACCATCTGCATATTCCAGAAGGGAGCGGATTTCTGTTGCCATTGTTCCTTGAAAAAACATTATTTCTGGAAACACTCTGTTTACAGCCCTTATTTAGGTGAACTTGTTTACCACAACTGAAACATCTGACATTACTATTTTTCTTCAAACCTCTGGAAATCACCTCTCCTATCCAAGTATCATCATGGTCATGAGATTCAATATTCAATGTATCTCCAATCCATTCCTCCAAGGGTGCTGATCTTGCATTTAATGCCCTAGTCACCCTTTTGCATTGTGCATTAGCATTTTCAAAAGCCAGAGATTCAACTATTATATGCCTAGCTTCTGAATTTTGTATCATTCTATTTACTGCTGAAGACAGCCTTTGTAAGAAATCAGTGAAGGTTTCTTTTGAGCCCTGTATAACTTTTGTAAATGACACAACTTTCTTTCCTACTTCAATTCTCTCTCAAGCATTCAAGGCTGCCATTTCATATAAAGCTAGTGTGTGGTCATCACATAGAGATTGCCTTTCTACATGAGCATAATCTCCCTCTCCAAGAAGTTGTTCTTAGGAGATTTCAATACTTCTAGCCCTACTTTGTTGTTCAATGGTCTTAGCCTCATCCTTTCACCAGGCCCTCCACTGTAATTGGGGACTAGCCTCTAAGACTGCTAAAACTAAATTTCTCCCGTCTTAAGGGATAATTCTATTTATTTATTTATTTTTTTTGGTTTTTCGAGACAGGGTTTCTCTGTGTAGCTTTGCGCCTTTCCTGGAACTCACTTGGTAGCCCAGGCTGGCCTCGAACTCACAGAGATCCGCCTGGCTCTGCCTCCCAAGTGCTGGGATTAAAGGCGTGTGCCACCACCGCCCGGCCAAGGGATAATTCTATTACAAGTTGACCATGAGTTTAACAAAATATGATTAGATGCCATATGAGACTATTGCTTCTTTGAATCTGCTCAAATCTAACATTTGCAGAGGAGTCCAGTCAACTCTTACATAGTTTGGGGATATCTATCATTTGGCAGTTCTTGTAAGGTTACTGGATAAATTAAGGTTGACTGTTTGAAAGCCTTAGGCTGTTTCCTCAGTAACCTTATAATGCATTTCTGAAATTTAAATTCTTTAAATTCTTCTGTCTGGGTTTGAATATCTCTATGATCTGTTTTAACAGGTTTTTCTAAAACTTTTATGTTGGCACTCATATTAACCAACTTTTTAAATGACAAAACAGAAATAATCAAACAAATAATACTTATAATTGACATTATGTAAATCCCATTAACAATTAACATAATTGACATTTTGTAAATTCCATTAATTATTCTCATTAATTTTTCCATTTTTAGACAGTTAATTATATTATCAGAGACCAAACTCCCTGCATTTAAAAATGTTTTCCATTTTTTAATATGGGACAAAATTCTCTTTTAACTAATTCCTCCCTTTAAGAAATCCCAGTTGACTCACCAAACTCATCACACCAAATGATGGTGTGGCAGCAGCCTTAGGAGGGGGCCCAAGGAAAGCCAAAGGAAAAAAACTAAAGAGCCAACTGTCTGCACAAAGGAACATGCAGAAGTATCTAATTCTGGCATGTTTGAAGCCTGAGTCTGTGGAGTTTGCTGCAGATAGGCTGCAACAGAAACTTAGCCTTCAGGGTAGAGACTCTGGACCAGGAGGGTTGGAGCCTCCAGCTGCATACAGCTTGGTTCTGACCCTGGGACTGCAAGGCCACAGGCAACCGGCTTTTTATGAATTTCTGCCCCACATTGAGCACCAGCTATTGAATGAATCCTAATATTATCTTAGAATAAAAACCCAGAGCCAGATTTGGGGTAATTGCTGAAAGATCACAGAGACAAAGGAACAAGCCACAGCTACTTCTAACCTTGACAACTTCATGACTCCTCTGACTGAATGCCTCTGAGTCCTGAGCTGAAAGGCTCTCAGCCAAAAAGCCTCTATTACTGTCTCCTCATGCCTTATATGCCTTTCTCTGCCCAGCTATTTAATATCCTTCCTAGTGATGGGATTAAAGGTGTGTGACTCCCAAGTACTGGGATTAAAGGCATGTGCTGCCACTGCCTGACTCTGTTTCTCTCCTAGACTGAATAAATCTCATGTAGTCCAGGGTGGCTTTGAGCTCACAGAGATCCAGATGGATTTCTGTCTCCTGCATGCTAGGATTAAAGGTGTATGCCACCACTGCCTGGTCTCTATGTCTAATCTAGTGGCTGGCTCTGTCCTCTGATCCTCAGGCAAGTTTTATTTTATACACAATATATCACCACAAAAATACTCCTAAAAGAACATGCAAATCCATGTACTGATAGAGGATGAAAAGGGGAGTAGGTGGAAAGTCTCCTTGATTCAGTGCACCTAGAGTTAAAGGAGATGGAGATTTGAAAGAGAGAAAGTACCAGAACAGCTCCCATCTGTAAAGATATATTATAAGGACCAATAATAGAAAGGGAATAACATTAAGGTTAGAAATTGTGTTCCCATTTTGGTGTTGCTATGAAGAAAAGTACTTAAAATATTCTTTGCACCCAACTTAGGTGAAAGAATGAATCTACACTATTATTTCTACAACTATGTGCTCTTAATGATCTCTTCTCTACTTACATGTTGTTCAGAATAAATACAAATAGCAATTTGATACCACATGTCATTATCTCCATTTCATCTTCAGAACCCATGCAATTGAACACTAAATATGTATCAGGAATCATAATAGTTAAATTACATCCACATTACCTTTCTGATCTCATCTCACAAAATCAGTCTCTTTGTTAGGAGGCTTTGATACATACACATATCTGTGCATACACAAGGGTATAGCTAGTCAGACATACACAATACATCACCATATATGTATGATACAATATGAATTTTTACAAAGTTAAGATTAAAATATATGTATGTCATATGAATTCTTTTTTTCTACTAAACAGTCTGCTAGGATATCCTAAAGATAATATAAATGTTGGATATTATATTAGTATTTGAAATAAGTTTAAGTGATCATAAAAATAGAAAAATTATAAATATTCATGGATACCATAAGGTATCTTGATATAAGAAGTCAATTTTTATGATGAACTGAGTGGGACAGGGAGACCTATATGCAGGCCCAGGGCTACCTGCCCTGGGATCTGATGGGTGGCATGATTGCCACCCAGGGCCATAATGATATCCAGGCCTGAGCTGCTGCTGGGGCCCATGTATGGGTTCAAAATCCTCATGCAACCCTGATCTCTGTTGATGTCCCTGGCTCTTGATACCACCAAAGGTTGAGAATAGGATTGTACAGAGTTGGACCCACCCCTCACTGACTGTTACACTAGGGAACACTGGTCCTACCCCTCACTAGCTGAAGCACATAGGAGAGAGGGTCCTATACTTCACCTGGGCAGCACAATAGAGCTGACCCTGTTCAAAGGATTATGGGAGAGCTGGTCCTGACAGTATGAGAATGGGGTAGCGGTTTGCATCCCTCTCATCTGCCATGTGGTGGTGTGGGTGAAGGAAAGATGCCTTCCTCACATCACCCCACACCATCTACAACAGGTGGGGGACCTGCCCCACCTGTCATCAGCTGCAGCACTTGGGAGAACAGGCCCTGTACCTCACCTGGACATCAAGTAGAGCTGACCCTGTAGACAGGAGCATGCATGAGCGAGCCATGAGGGTGTGAGATGGGTATAGCTGGTAATACTCCTGCATCTGCAATGTGGTGGTGGGAGCAAGGGAAAGATGTCCTACCCCCAACCCATCTACACCTGAGGTGGGTAGGAGAGCTGGCCCTGAGGTCATAAGGGTGAGAGATCTGCCCCTTCCCATCACTAGCTACTGTAACATGCATCTTAAAAGTTCTTATTAATAAAAATAAACCTGGAGCCAGGTATTGGGATGAGTGCTGGAAGATCAGAGAAGCAGAACAAAGCCACAGCTTCCTCACCTCACCAGTTCCTCAACTGATCCTGTTTCCTTAGACTGGAAGCCTCTCAGTCCTCATCCCGAAAGAATCTCAGCTGAACTGTGCTGCTCCAAAGCCTGAAAGCTTAACCAGCCAAATGCTTAACCAGCCAAATGCTTCTAGTTCCTGGTCTTCATGCCTTATATACCTTTCTGCTATCTGCCATCACTCCCTGGGATTAAAGGCTCACTTCTTGGGATTAAAGGCATGTGTCACCATGCCTGGTTATTTCCAATGTGTCCTTGAACTCACAGAGATCCAGAGGGATTTCTACCTCTGGAGTGCTAGGATTAAAGGTGTGAGTGCCACCATTTTCTAGCCTTTGTATCTAGTGGCTGTTCTGTCTCTGACTCCACAATATTTTGGGGAAAACAATACCACTACAAGCTACAGACTCTGAAACTCATGAGAGCAGACCCTGCACCTTATCTGGGCAGCACAGTAGAGCTGATCCTGTTGGCATAGGTGTTGGTGAGTCAGCTCAGATGCTGTGAGCATGGGAGAACTGTCCCCACTACTGCTTTGTGAGGTGGTGGGCAGGGGAAAGATGCCCTCCCCTACCCCTTGCCCCTTGTCTCCTATGACTGAAGAGGGACCTGACCTTCTACCCCTTACCAGCTGCAGCACTCAGGAAAGCAGACCCTGCTTCTCGCCTGGACAGCACAGTAGAGCTGACCCTACTGATGGGGGTACAAGTGAACTGGCCCTGAGAATGTGAGCATAGGAGATCTGACCCTGCCCCTCATCTGCCATATGCTGGTGTGGGAGAGTGACCCCTGCACTTCATCTGGGTAGCACAGTAGAGCAGGCCCTGATGGGGTAGGTGTGGAAGAACCAGCCCTGAGAGTGTGGAAGTAGGAGAACTGGCCCTATTCCTTGTTCATTGCTGCAAGGGGTGAACTAGATGGGTCAATTCAGGAGAGCTCACCCTGGTGGTGAGGACAGGGAGAGCTGGTGGGCTGACCAATCCTGCAAACAGGGTTATGAGTTGGCCCACCGCAACATCCACCCCATCTATGATGGGCTGGAGCATATGAAGGGACTGAGTGTCTTACAGACCAAAGTTGCAGGCTCTCCAGGACACAGGGCAACAACAGGCTTTCCAAGAGGAGTCCCAGTGAGTGTCCAACATCCTTAGTGTAGCAGAAACAAGGGGCCTAGAACCAGACCAATGATACTTTACAACAAACATTTGTAAGTAAACATATATGGAAAACAGGTCTACTGCATGACTCACTGTGTCACACTACAGCTTTCATGATGAGATTTTTACTTTTCTTTCCCCTTAAGTTTTATTTTATTTGGGGGGGGGGGAGTTTGCTAGGGCAGAGGGTGGATACAAAGGGATGGGGGAATGGCTGAGATCCAGACATGTGATGTGAAAGGCACAAAGAATAAAAAAAATAAAATAAAACTTGAAAATTTTGAAAGATTTTCATAATAAAAAAAGATGTCAATTTATATAGTTGAAATTCATTTCATCAAATCATTAACACTTATTTATAGTGAAAACAATCAAAATTCTTTGCCTTGCTTTTGGAAATATAGAGTACATTATCATTATTAGTATTTACTCTATGCTGAAATTGCACAACAGAATTTTTACTTCTATGTAACTATTAATTACTATCCATTGATCAACTTTTGTTCATCTCCTTCTTACTTCTATTTTCCTCAAACTCTGATAAATATCATTCTATTCTCAATTTCTGTGAGAAAACCTTTTAAAATATATACTCCACATGAGTGAGAAGATGTCAACAGCTGCTGTCCTGTGACCCCACATAATTTCATTTAACATAATGATTTCCACCTCCATTCACATCACAAATAAGATTGTAATTTCCTGTGTAGAATAGTTAGCTGTTTTGTCTAAACACATCCTCCTGTGTGGTAAGATTTAAGAAAGAAATGAAACATATAAATTCAGAAAGTAAATAAAAATATACAATTTAGAAAGCTACTGAAAACAATGGGGTTTACAAGGTCCTCTTCATTATTAAATAAATTGCAGCAATTATTGAGATGAGATTTTGCAATGGATTAATCTGCCTCTGGGAGTTGTTCAGGAAACTCTAGGAATGTAGCTTTGGAGCATGTCACCTATGCTGTGGTTGGCTTTTTGGTGATACAGCTACTTTGAGTCATGCATGCTACTCGAAGAAACCTCTCCTTCATGGTCATGTAAGTAACCTGAATGAACACCGTGGTTCACTAAACTAGACCTGGATAGAATTATGTCCTTAGTCTGCTGAGCCTGCATTATTTGGACTGGCACATAAATTGCATTTCTAAAGTACAAAAGCAAAAAGGGGGTAGTGAGAAAAGAATAGACCAGACAAAAGAGGTACGTCAGGGTTACTTGATGCAATGTATCATGATATGTGTTGAGATGGTGTTTCCAAGGGGATAAATGACAGAATGTTGAATGCTGTGTTACTGAATATCTGGAAGCAGTTCAAGGCTTACCACCTGTTTGTGGAAGACCAATAATCATAAAACTACAGATATACCCGCATAGTAAGACTAAGCTCTACCTAGGTGTGGGATGTTATCCACCTAGAGTATGTAGTGTATATTTCTCCCCTGGAACTAAGTAGTGAAGACTGTTCACCAAGTCAAAAGCCCCTGAAGCAGAAATCTATGTTCTATGAAATAGCCAGATGGATCTTGGAGAAATATTGTAAATCATGGAGAACTCAATAAGGTAAAAGGCCCCATCCATGCTGCTGTATGAAACATTGGTTTTTTGTTGTTGTTGTTATTTTGTCTTGTTTTGTCTTGACTGAAAAACTGATACAAATTATGGGACATTTTCATTGTTTTTGTTAATGTTTCTTTTAAATCCCTTGTTAATGTTTCTTTGAAATCCGACTCCTTAGCTGACCAAGACCAATTGGTATTTTCTTAGAGTGGACAGTAGTGGGTCTTTAGAAACAGGTTAAAGAAATTTTAACATTGATCTGAGCTTTGAATGCCTTGTAGATTTGTAAATAATTTAGAATAGCAAAACAGCACTTGTAGAGTTTACATGAAGAAATTATGCATGAGTTGAAGCAGAACCCTTAGGAGTCATAAGGCTGTAAGGTAATTTCCCAGTGTCAAAAGTATGTTACTTTATGATATCTCCCCAAGAATGATTGACTAAGGAAGTCTATGAAATCCCCCAAACATAAGGCTATTGCCACTATGTTGGTTGCATGCTAAATGGTAAGACCCTATTTTTGAGAGTACTTCACATTTTGAGTACAGGATGTGGAAAAATCTGACTGGAAGTAAGCTGGAAGTTTCCTCTTTTCTGGGCAGCTTTTATACTATTTGAAGGTACCAGATAGTCTTTTGGCAGAAAACTGACATCAATAGTCCTATTCAGTTATGGACTCCATATATACCAGCCCCACCATACCATGCAAGAGGTGCCAATTGATATAATAACGAAGTGACTATTATGAGTGTAATTAACTGTTTTCTAATAGGGTATGAAGACTACTACACAGGAAGTAATTCCATTTGGTTGTGTAAGCCAGGTCCTTCATCTGTTGCTAGGAAGGTAGGTGATAAGTCATATCAAAAGGATAGCATTTCATAACCTCGGGCTCAATATGCTGACTTGAATTTTTTGTGTGGTTTTGTTTTTATACTGAGACTTGTGTATCTGGTCTCAGCTGGGTGGATACAAATGTGGGCCTGGAGGTAAGAGTTTGGGGAACTTTTATCTGTCAGTGCTGTGAGCTTAGAGGAGGCCAAGAGGGTAGACCAATAATTAAATATTAATTTAATTATTTTAGTAATTTATTAACTAAACTCATGTTTACTTTGAATGTCACCGCGTAAGGTCGATACGGAATCACAGTACACAGTGAAGGTTTGTGTATGTAATAGAACTGAATGTCTTTGTGGAGTAAAGATTGGGATGAGTCCTCAAAGCCTGGCTCTACTCTGTCTTGCCAAAGCACTGAATCTCCAAGGAACAGCTTTATATCCCTAGAGGGAATAATTTTGGCTAGTATGAACAAAAGTAGAAAGATTCAGATGATATATGGGAGTGAGCATTTCATGAAAATTTATAGATTCTGTGTAATATGATACATGAAATATTATATAAACTACACGATTTATGAAATATTATATAAATTAGCCTTAAAAGACAATTTTCCATTCTAAGAAAACTTAAGAAATCCGCTTAGTCAATTTAGAGCAAATATGAAACCATCTCTGCAAATCAAGCTTTTTGCTTGTGATCTGGCATTACAAGTAGAATAATACATGTCATTTCATGGATACAGCATGCATTGTTTGCTTATTGAGGTCTAGTTTTTTGAATTCTTTATATATTTTGGATATTAGTTCTGTATCAGATGTGGAGGTGATAAAAAATTTTTCTAATTTTGTAGGCTGCTATTTTTTTCCTATTGATGGTGTTCCTTGCCTTACAGAAGCTATTCAGTTTTATGAAACCCCATTTGTTAATTGTTAGTGCCTGCAGTATTGGTCTTCTGTTCAGGAAGTTGTGTCTCCCATGGCTGTGCCCTACTAGGTCTTCTATTAGGTTCAAAGTTTCTGGTTTTGCAAGGTTATAAATATTCATTCTTCTTTTTTGTATTGTAATTCTTTTTATTATTATGAGATTTTTCTATTCATTTTACATATCAACCACAGATTCCCCTGTCCTCCCTCCTCCCACCCACCAGCATTCCCCCCCCCCCAACCCAACCCCCATTCCCACCTCCTCCAAGTCAAAGTCTCCCATGGGTAGTCAGCAGAGCCTGGTACATTCAGTTGAGGCAGGTCCAAGCCCCTCTTCCCTGCACCAAGGCTGTGCAAAGTGTCTCACCATAGTCACTAAGCTCCAAAATGTCGGCTCATGTACTAGGGACAGGTCTCGATCCCACTGCCTGGGGGCCCCTTAAACAGTTCAAGCTAAATAACTGTTTTGCTTATCCAGAGGGTGCTGGAGATGTCTTTCTGTATACTGTGAATGTGCTGCTCTGATTGTTTGATGAATAAAATGCTGATTGTCCAGTAGTAAGGCAGGAAGTATAGTTTAGGTGGGATAAGAGAGGAGAATTCTGGGAACAGGAAGGCTGAGTCAGGAGTCCCCAGCCAGACACAGAGGAAGCAAGATATGAAGGCAGAACTGAGAAGAGGTACCAAGTCACATGTCTAAACATAAATGAGAATTATGGGTTAATTTAAGTATAAGAGCTAGTCAATAGTCAGCCTGAGCTAATGTGTGTTTACTTAGATCCAAGCACCTGCAGAACTGGTGGGTGAGAGAAATTAGTTCTGATTGTTGACCGTGTGGGACACAGGAAAATTTCATCTACAAGAGGGCCTAGTCCAGTACCATGGGGACTCCTCAGCTATTGGTCCACAGTTCATGTGTTTCCACTAGTTTGGCTAGTTGTCTCTGTACTTTTTCCAATCATGGTCTTGATATCTCTTGCTCATAGAATCCTCCCTCTCTCTCGTATATTGGACTCCTAGAGCTCAGCCTGGGATCCGGCCATGGATCTCTGCATCTGCTTACATCAGTCACTGGATAAGTGTATGATGACAGTTAGGGTATTCAGCCATCCAATCACCAGAGTAGGTGAGCTCAAGCATCCTCTGGACCATTGCCAGTAGTCTATGTTGAAGTCATCTTTGTGGATTCCTGGGGACCTCCCTAGCACTCTACTTCTCCCTATTCCCATGGTGCCTTCATTTATCATGGTATCTCTTTCCTTGTTCTCCCACTCTGTCCCTGATCCAGCTCGAATCTCCCACTCCCCTAAGCGCTCTTTCCCCTGTCTCTTGTCCTCCATTATCCCCACCACCCACAGTTCTCTCATGTAGATCTCATCCATTTCTCCATCGCTGGGTGATCCCTGTGTCTTTCCTAGGGTCCTCCTTACTAGCTAGCCTCCATGGAGCTGTGGACTGCAGCCTGGTTATCCTTTGCTTTACATCTAGTATCCACCTATGAGTGAGTACATACTATGTTTGTCTTTCTGAGTCTGGGTTACCTCACTCAGGATAATATTTTCTAGTTCCATTCATTTGTCTGCAAACCTCATGATGTCATTGTTTTTCTCTGCTGAGTAGTACTCCATTGTGTATATGTACCACATTTACTTTATCGATTCTTCAATTGAGGGGCAAGTAGATTGTTTCCAGATTCTGGCTATTACAAATAATGCTGCTATGAACATAGTTGAGCATGTGTCCTTGTGGTATGATTGAGTATTCACTGAGTATATGCCCAAGAGTGGTATAGCTGGGTCTTGAGGAAGATTGATTCCTAATTTTCTGAGAGACCACCATTCTGATTTCCAAACTGGCTATAGAAGTTTGCATTCCCACCAACAGTGAAGGAGTGTTCCCCTTGCTCCGCATACTCTCCAACATAAGCTGTCCTCAGTGTTTTTGATCTTAGCCACTCTGATAGGTGTAAGGTGGTATCTGAGTGCCATTTTGATTTGCATTTCCCTGATAACCAAGGATATTGAGCAATTCCTTAAATGTCTTTCAGCCATTTGAGCTTCGTCTGTTGAGAATTCTCTTTTAAGCTCTATAGCCCATTTTTTAAATGGACTGTTACATATTTCAATGTCTAGTTTCTTGAGTTCTTTATCTATTTTGGAGATCAGCCCTCTGTCAGATGTGTGGTTGGTGAAGATCTTTTCCCATTCTGTAGGCTGTCATTTGTCTTATTGACCATGTCCTTTGCCCTACAAAGGCTTCTCAGTTTCAAGAGATCCCATTTATTAATTGTTTCTCTCAGTGTCTGTGCTACTGGTGTTATATTTAGGAAGTGATCTCTCATACCAAAGCATTCAAGACTACTTCCTACTTTCTCTTCTATCGGGTTCAGTGTAACTAGATTTATGTTGAGGTCTTTGATCCACTTGGACTTAAGTTTTGTGCATGGTGACAGATATGGATCTATTTGCAATCTTGTACATGTTGACATCCAGTTATGCCAGCATCATTTGTTGAAGATGCTTTTTCCCCATTGTACAGTTTTAGCTTCTTTGTCAAAAATTAGAGGTTCATATGCATGTGGATTAATGTCAGGATCTTCAATAAGATTCCATTTGTCCACATGTCAGTTTTTATGCCAGTACCAAGCTGTTTTATTACTGAGCTTGAAGTCAGGGATTGTGATGCCTCTGGAGGTGGTTTTATTGTAGAAGATTTTATTAGATATCCTGAATTTTTTTCCATATGAAGTTGAATATTGTTCTTTCCAGGTCTGTGAAGAATTGTGTTGGGATTTTGATGAGGATTGTATAGACTCTGTAGATTGCTTTTGGTAATATTGCCATTTTTCCTATGTTAATCCTACCTATCCATGAGCATGGGAAATCTTTCCATTTTCTGATATCTTCTTCAATTATTTCTTCAGAGACTTAAAGTTCTTGTCATACAGGTCCTTCACTTGCTTAGTTAGAGTTACCCCAAGATATTTTCTATTATTTTTGGCTATTGTAAAGGGTGATGTTTCTCTGATTTCTTTCTCAGCCTATTTATCATTTGTATATAGGAGGGCTACCAATTTTTTTGAGTTAATCTTGTATCCTGCCACCTTACTGAAGGAGTTTATCAGCTGTAGGAATTCCTTGGTAGAATTTTTGGGGTCACTTATGTATACTATCATATTGTCTGCAAATAGTGAAAGTTAGACTTCTTCCTTTCCAATTTGTATCCTGTTGATCTCCTTTTGTTTTCTTATTGCTCTAGCTAGAACTTCAAGTACTGTAGCATGAATCTTAAAGAGTCTTATTAATAAAATCAAACCTGAGCCAGGTATTGGTGTGAACACTGGAAGATCAGAGAGACAGAACAGGCCACAGTTAACCTCACCTGGCCAACTTCTCAGCTGGTCTTGTTTCCTCAGACTGGAAGCCTCTGTGTCCTCATATCCAAATGGCTTTCAGCTGAACTGTGTTGCTAGAAGCCTGAATGCTTAACCAGCCAAATGCTTCTCCAGGCCAAATGCCTCTAGTTTCTGGTCTTCATGACTTATATACCTTTCTGCTTTCTACCACTACTCCCTGGGATTAAAGGCTCGCTTTCTGGGATTAAAGGCGTGTGTCACCATGCCTGGCCATTTCCAATGTGGCCTTGAACTCACAGAGATCCAGAGGGATTTCTGTCTCTGTAATGCTAGGATTAAAGGCGTGTGCTACCACTGCCTAACCTCTGTTTAATATTGTGGCTGTTCCGTCTCTGACCCCAGATAAGTTTATTAAGGTACACAATATTTTGGGGAATACAATACCACCACAAAGTACTATATTGAATAAATATGGGGAGAGCAGACATCCTTGTCTTGTTCCTGATTTTAGTGGAATCATTTGAGTTTCTCTCCATTTAGTTTGATGTTGGCTGTCAGCTTGATGTAAATTGCCTTTATTATGTTTAGATATGTTCCTTATATTCCTGATCTCTCCAAGACCTTCATTATGAAGGGGTCTTGGATATTGTCAATGGCCTGTTCAGTATCTAATGAAATTATCATGTGTTTTTATTCTTTCAGTTTGTTTATATGGTGTATTACATTGACAGACTTTAGTATGTTGAACTAACATTCCATCCCTGGGATGAGTCCTACTTGATCATGATGGATAATTTTGTTGATGTGTTCTTGAAATATGTTTGCCAATATTTTATTGAGTAGTTTTACATCAATGTTCATGAGGGAGATTGGTCTGTAATTCTCTTTCTTTGTTGCATCTTTGTTTGGCTTGTGAATCAGAGTAACTGTAGCCTCATAAAAGGAGTTTGGTGACTTTCCTTCTGTTTCCATTGTGTGGAACAAATTAAGTAGTATTGTTATTAACTCTTCTTCAAAGTTCTGGTAGAATTCTGCACTGAAACCATCTGGTGTTGGGCTTTTTTTGGTTGGGAGATTTTTAATGACTGTTTCTATTTCCTTAGTGGTTGTTGGTCTGTATGAATAGTTTATCTGGTCTTGATTTAACTTAGGTATATGGTACCTATCCAGAAAATTGTCCACTTGTTTTAGATTTTCCAATTTTATGTAGTACAGGTTTTTGGAAGAATGACCCGATGATTCTCTGGATTTCCTCATTGTCAGTTGTTATGTTTCCCTTTTCAATTCTGATTTTGTTAAATTGGATTCTCTCTCTCTCTCTCTCTCTCTCTCTCTCTCTCTCTCTCTCTCTCCTCTCTCTCTCCCTCTGCCTTTTGGTTAGTCTGGATGCGGGCTTGTCTATCTTGTTGATTTTCTCAAAGAACCAACTCTTTGTTTCATTGATTCTTTGTATTGTTCTGTTTCCATTTTATTTATTTCAGCTCTCAGTTTGATTATTTACTGGCATCTATTCCACCTGGGTGACTTTGCTTCTCCTTCTAGAGCTTTCAGATGTGCTGTTAAGTCACTGGTGTGAGATTTCTCCAACTTCTTTATGTGGGCATTTAGAGCTATGAATTTTCCTCTTAGCACTGCTTTCATAGTGTCCCATAAGTTTGTGTATGTAGTACATTCATTTTCATTGAATCCTAGGAAGTCTTTATTTTCTTTCTTTCTTTCTTCCTTGACCCATTGGTGATTCAATTGAGCATTATTCAGTTTCCATGAAATTGTAAGCTTTCCTTAATTTTTGTCGTTTTTGAAATCTAGCTTTAAACCATGGTGGTCTCATAGAATATAGGAGGTCATTCGAATTTTTTTGTATCTGTTGAGATTTGCTCTATGACTGAGTATGTGGTCAATTTTAGAGAAGGTTCCATGGGGTGCTGAGAAGAAAATATATTCTTTTTTGTTAGTGTGGAATGTTCTGTAGATTTCAATTAAGTCCATTTGAGTCATAACATCAGTTAAGCCCCTTATTTCTCTGTTAAGTTTCTATCTGGCAGATCTGTCCAGTGGTGAGTGTGGGTTGTTGAAGTCTCCCACTAATAATGTGTGGGGTTTTATGTGTGATTTAAGCTTTAGGAAGGTTTCTTTTACATATGTGGGTGTCCTTGTGTTTGGGGCATAAATGTTCAGAAATGAAACATCATCTTGGTGGATCTCTCCTGTGACGAGTATCTATTTTGTTGGATATTAGGATAGCTACACCAGCTTGCTTCTTAAGACCATTTGATTGGAAAGACTTTTCCCAGCCTTTTACTCTGAGGTAGTGTCTGTCTTTGAAGTTGAGGTGTTTTTCTTGTATGTAGAAAGATGTGTTCTGCTTTCATATCCATTCTGTTAGCCTGTGTCTTTTCTAAGGTGAATTAAGTCCATTGATATTAAGGGATATTAATGACCAGTGATTGTTAATTCCTGTTATCTTTTGGGTGTAGTATGTGTATATTTCTCTTCTTTGGGATTTACTGTTGTGGAGTTTTCTATTGCCTGTGTTTTTGTGGGTGTATCTGACTTTCTTAGGTTGGAATTTTCCTTCTAGTGCTTTCTGTAGGGCTGGATTTGTGGATAAGTATTGTTTAAATCTGCTTTTGTCTTTGTCCGTTTATGGTGATTGAAAGTTTTGCTGGGTATGTTAGTCTAGGCTGGCATCCATGGTCTCTTAGTGTCTGCAGTACATATGTCCAGGTCCTTCTGGCTTTCAAAGTCTCCATTGAGAAGTCTAGTGTTATTCTGATTGGTCTGCCTTTAAAAGTCACGTGGACTTATTCCTTGGTGCTCTTAATATTCTTTGTTTATTCTGTATCTTTAGTTGTTTATATTATATAACAAGGGAACTTTTTTTGGGGGGGCGGTCTAGTCTGTTTGGTGTTTTATAGGCTTCATGTATTTTCATAGGTATTTCTTTAAGTTGGGAAAGTTTTCTTCTATGATCTTGTTGAATATATTTTCTGTGCCTTTGAGTTGCTATTCTTCTCCTTCTTCTATCCTATTATTCTTAGGTTTGGGTTTCATGGTGTCCCAGATTTCCTGGCCATTTTTTGTTATGACATTTTTGGCTTTTGTATTTTCTGTGACTGATGAATCTATTTCCTCTATTGTATCCTCTACACCAGAGATTCTCTCTTCTATCTCTTGTATTCTGTTGGTTATGCTTTCATCTGTGTCCTGTTCATTTATTCATATTTTCTATTTCCGGCATTCCCTCTGCTTGTGTCTTCTTTATTGTTTCTATTTCACTTTTCAGAACTTGAACTGTTTACCTCACTTGTTTAATTGCTTTTTCATGGTTTTCTTGGCTTTCTTTAAGGGATTTATTGATTTCTTCCAATTTTTTATTTGTCTTTTCCTCAATTTCTTTATTGATTTCTTCCAATTTTTTGTTTGTCTTTTTCTCAGTTTCTTTATTGATTTCTTCCAATTTTTTTGGTCTTTTCCTTAATTACTTTATTGATTTCTTTCAATTTTTTGTTTGTCTTTTTCTCAATTTCTTTAAGAGAATTTTTCATTTTTTTCTTGAAAAGCCTCTAGCATTTTCCTGAAGCTATTTTTAAGGTCACTTTCTTGTGCTTCTTCCAATTGTAATGTTCAGGTCTTGCTGTTGGAGGAGGGCTAGGTTCTGGTGATGCCATATTGCTCTTCATGTTGTTGTATGTATTTTGCATTGATGTCTACCCATCTCCTCCTCTAGTAGGTAAAAGCGGTGCCTGTGTCTGAGCAAGTTGCTATTGGTCCACTCTGTTCTTGTTGTGTCTGTGTCTCAGGGGGCCCCTCTGGGTCCAATTGGTCTAATTGGAGCTGGTAGATTCTGTGTCTCAGGGAGCTGCTCTCGGCTCAACAGAGGCTAATTGATTGTGTGACTCATGGAGCCACTCTTGGTCTTATCAGAGCTCTTGGTCCAGTCAGAGTTGACCGATTCTGTGTCTCAGGAAGCCTCTCTTGGTCTAATGAGAGCTGGCCAATTCTATGTCTCAGAAAGCCACTCTTGATCCAATGAGGGCTGGTGGATTCCCTGTTTCAGGAAGTTACTCTTGGTCCAATGACAGTTCTTTGTCCAATGAGAGCTGGTAGTTTGGTTTCTGTGCCTCAGGAAGTTACTGAGTTCACAGGCTGATGGGTGTTGGGGCAGGGCATGGAATTAGTAGATTGCAGGGTCTGATGGATGATTTTGGGGGGCCTTCCTGCAGGAGTTTTCCCTGCCGGCTAACAACTGGGGCAGAGTTCGGTGGCGGTTCCCAGGGACTGGCTGTGTCCCAGAGCCTAGGTCCTAGAGGCAGGACTCTCTGGGTGTGAGAAGAGTCCCTCACCTCTTGGTCCAATGAGAACTGACTGGTTGTCCATGCCAAAACACTTGCTCTCTTTCAAGTTTCAACTTTACATTCCACAGAAATGTAGATGTGAAATTTGTCTTCCTGTGCTTGGCCTCCTTCCTTCAGGAAAACACTTTTTTTCCCCATCCACAGCATGAGTGACATTAAATTTGAATGACAGCACAACTCTCTATAATATGGATACACCATAGATTCTTTTTCTGTCATTAGTAGATTTACACTTAAGCCCCTTGCATTCCTGCACTCTAGTGAAAAGTGTCACAATACACCCAGGAGTGCAGAGTCTCTTCCATACACTGGTTTTTATTGTCTGTGGGTAGATAACAGCATGAGAACTGCTGACAATATAGTAGCTCTGGTTTTAATTTCTGAGGAATTTCTAGGCTGCTCTCCATTGTGACAGTGATAGTTAACATAACTGCAACAGTGTATGCTTATTCTCCATGTCTCACCAGCACCTATTCTCTGTCATCTTTTTAATAGTAGACAGCAGTACCATGAAGAGGCGATATCTCACTGTGGTTTTGATTATCCTTTCCTGAACACTTTCATCACCCAATATTTCAGAACTACGTGGTGCATACTTTATGTCCAGATTTGCTGACAGTCCTGTGTTGTGTGCTTTAGCTTTTTTATAAGTAGAGGATGCCCCTAGCCCAGGTTTGTCCTAATCCATAAGCATTGTGTTGGTTCAGCATGAACTAGGAGAGTACATGCAGAGAGTGGTGTGTCTTCTGGGGTTGTTGTAGTCCCACACACCTTTTCTACAGCCACCAGTTTGTGTACAGGCTCTGTAGGATTCTGCCTGGCTCTTAGAAAAATAACCACGAAGGGATAACTGCCAGGCATTTATAATACATCCTGTTGCTACCTGCTATTTCTTTCCTCACAAAGTATGTGTGTGTTAAATTTTGCTTCCTGGCTTTGGAGCCTGAATGGTATGGGAAGTCCTACGGAGAGTCTGTTCCCACCAACACACTGTTCACACATGTTGTAGTTTTGTATCCACAAAAAGGCTGCCAGTCAAGTAAGGTGTGTCTGTCCCATGGCTGCAAAGGTTCCCACATGACTCTATCATAGTTCTAGAGGCTCCATCTGTAAGTACTGCCCTGAGCACAGGGACATCTTTTTCTGCCTGTTATATCTCACTGAATTGTGGCAAACACCAAGACCAAGGAAAGATTCTTTGCTAGTTCCACCCAAGAGGTAGTCTTACCCTCTCTTCAGGTCACAATGAGTTGGAGAGGGTGGTAGTTTATGGCTGGTAGGTCAATGTTATTCCAGAAGATAAATATGCAGACACACAAAAGGAATGGTGCAATGAAGTGTTATCATGATTGGTTCAGCACTAGTTTAGAGTCCAAGGCCTGACATCCCCCTTCTTCCAAATTATCCACTGCTTTTGGGTAACTATAGGGAAGTAGATGTGATAGAGAGAAGCTTTGATTCTTATACCCTTTTTAAAAATATTTTTATTTGAAGAATTTTCTTTCCTTTTACATACCAACCCCTGTTCCCCCTCCATCTCCTTCTCCCACTCCCCCCCACCTCCCCACTATACCACCCACATCCCTTCCTCATAGAGGATAAGTCCTCCCTTAGGTAGTAAACACAAGCTGGCATACCACTTTGGGGCCAGACTTAGCCCCTCACCCCTGCCTCAAAGCTGATTAAGGGATCACACCATAGGGCATGGGCACTAAAAAGCCAGTTTATTTACCCAGGATAAGTCCTGATCCCATTGCCAGGGGACCCACAAACACATCAAGCCACACAACTTTCACCCACATTCAGAGATCCTAGTGTGGTCTCATGCAGGATCCCCTAATGTCAGTCCAGAGTTCATGAACTCCCACTGGCTTGAGTCAACTATCTCTATGGTTTTTCCTATCATGGTCCTGACCCCCACTTGCTCCTATAATCCTTCCTCCCTCTCTTCAACTGAACTCCAGGATCTTGGCCAAGAGCTTGACTGTAGGTCTCTGCATCTGCTTCCATCAGGAACTGGATGTAGGTTCTATGACAATTAGGGTAGATACCAATCTGAGTGCATGGAAAGCTAGTTCACACATCTTCTCCACCATTGCTATGAGTCTTAACTAGGGACAATCTTGTGAGTTCCTGAGGTTTTCCCTAGCTGCAGATTTCTCCCCATCCCCTTAATGGTACACTCTGTCAAGATATCTCTTTTATTGAAAGAGAGTATTACATTCTTGAATGTAACTTTTCTTTTACATTATAGATTCTTTCTTGGCTTCCTTAGTTCTTGAACTTAGTCTAAGGACACCTAATCAAATGTGTGTCTGTGCTTATACGACCACTGGGGAACTTTATTCATCACTCTTTAACAAATTGACTGAGTAAGTCACAAAAACTACCAACCATTGTATCATAGATTTATAAAATGATAAAAGCATTAATTATAAACACAAAAACACACCCATTTCAGAACATCCCTCTGAAATATTTGATCAAGTCTTTGCATTCCTTCTACTCTTCCCTCTTCTTCTCATTTTTAAAATGTTGGATTCAAATTTCTCTATGAGTTAAAGCAAGGTAGACATTTATGATATTAGTAATGCAACTATTTTCTTTATTTTAGTTGTCAGAGCCCACCATGTCAAAAAATATATATCTCTAGAGGTTTCGCCTCATGAGTGCTACTTTCTTGAAAGTAGAGGTACTCATGAAGGCTGACTGACTTGTTAGAACTGACATGCTCCCATCAAATCTGCCTTGCAAGCCTCACAGCCTTGTATCCCACTTCACATTGTTATTTCAGGATGGCAGAGGGTTTGCTCTGGTTGGTTATGTAATATATACCATTACCTATGTGACTGAGGGGAAGAGAGCAGGAGTCTTTGTGGTCCTCCTAGTCCACACAGGTCAGGCTCAAACTACCTTGGTGACCTCAGGTCTTCTCAGATTGGGAGAGCCTCATCAAATAACTTCCTGCGGTAAAAGATGCCATATATATAGATGCGCCACCCCCTCTTCCCATTGCTGAACACCTGCTGGCTCACCTGAAATTATAGTGTAGATTGAAAAAGTCTGTTTTTCTTTTCTTATTTTTCTAATCTTGTTGCACAATTAAGAATCACTGTGATTTTTGTTTATTACTATGAATTTGTCCTAGAGAAAAAAAAATTCATCTGTCTAATTGATAAAATAATAATATTGAGTCCAGGTTTGTTTAATAAATGTTTCTATGTTTTAAGAAAAACAAAGAACTTCAGTGCTGTGAAAAGGCTAGAATGTTTGCAAGTCTAGAACCCAATGACCTCAGGCCATCTCAGCTTCCTTTGTAGCATTTTTCCCCAACTCTTTATATAAGCTATCATCTTTATGACTATTTGGTAATCTTTTTGAATATATAAATAGATCCCTAGCTTCTAATGACCAAAATGCTAAGAATGTCAGAAAGCATCTGAGGCCTGTACCTCAGATTTCTCCACGTTTTATAATCACCTTACCTAAGGCTTCCATTGATAAATTTGACAAAGGCTTCATTTATGGTTTTCTTTGAAATTGTTCCCATGTTGGAACAAGGTATTGGGGAAAACATTATTGCAGTTTTCTCAGCCATGGTCCTGCATATTTGGCTCCAGAATAAATTATTACTTTTTTTTGAGAGAGTAATTTCTTAGCCATAGAAGAGGGACTATTTCAGAAGAGAAAGGGGAGGAGGCATCAACATGGTAAAGAAAAGCTGTTCATAATGTCACAGTCATGCTATACTTGAATAAAAATGGCATTATGAAATCTGTTCAATTGTGTAATGAATATGCACTAGTAATTTTTCTATAAAATACCAAAACATTTTTTAATTATGTGATATTGATGGAAGAAGAGACAAGTTAACAAACAAAATGTAAGGAAGGGTCACTAAAAAGTTTTCCCAAGAGTCAATTCATCCTGATTGAATTATAGTGATTGGTTATACTCTATGCATCACCAACACGTCTTTTATTTTAAAAAAATGTACACCAGTTGAGCTCAGAGGTCCATCTCTCTTTAAGTTAACTTGGATTCTAATATTCTAGAAAAGAAAAAGTTGGTCCAGAACATCATGCTGACTTAGAAATGTGCCAGATTAAATATTACTTTAGGCATGAAAAGAAATCTACTGAGACTGTTTTATTCGAATCTATTCTTTGGGACTTTAGAGCAAATTGATTGGGCAACAAATTAGCGCTTGTGTCGTTGCAAATATGACAATAACCATGTTTTGTGTTATTGAAGTTTATCTTAGATCCTTTTGCAGCTATTTTTTGTAATCTTTGAGCAAGATTACAAAACTTAAGCAAACTCTTCTGACTTCGATGTTAAAACAGTGATGACATAATTATTAACTAGATTCATGTTTACTGTGAATGTTAGTGATTATGATCAGGATAGTGCCACAGTGCACAGTCAAGAAATTGTGATGGGCATCATTAAACTGAATGCTTTTGTTCAGGGGAGGGGGCAAAATGCAAGAAGTGTGGATTAAATTAGAAATGTCCCCTTAGACTCAAGCATTTGAATACTTAGTACCCACTTGGTGGTGCTGTTTGGAGAGGTTTAGGTCATAGCAATTATTGTTACTGTCTCTATAGACTATTGAGCTTATCCTCTTTACATCTGTACTGGTGGAACGAGGAGAATTCTAATACTTTTCTTTAAGAATCTATGATAAAGTCAGGGGAGTAAGTATGCCCATTAGATAGTCACTTTGATTTCTAAATTCTTCCAGCTATGAGCTGTGAGACACTGACAATTCCTTCTGTCCCATTATCTTCAAAAAAGTTTTTTCATGGTTGAACTACATAACACTGAGAAAGAAACAACTTTCTTTAGCTGGAAGCTTATTATATTTTTTCTGATTCAAGATGTATTACTGATAGGTTTGTTTTGTTATCTCAGTTTTATAAACAGCCAAAGAGTGAAATAATGAGCTATAAGGCTTACATTCCTGAGCAAGATATGTCCAAATGTTTAATATAGCAAATAAATATTTTAAATATGCGTGACCATGGTGGTGCACAAATATATTTCTAGCTATTGTGTCAATTTAGAAGAATTGTCAGTTTGAGGTAAATCGAAGATACATAGTAAGACTTTGTCAAAAATAAATATATTTTATAGAATATACAAACTATCCATAAGTCATAAATTCCTAGTTGGTCACTAACCTGAGCATGTAAAGGTTGAGGAGTATTCTTCCATCTCAGAAGTAATCTAATACTTCTCAAGAATAGTTGCACATTATAAATACATTTGTTTGTTTTTTATTAGCAGTAGTTGGACACCAATCAGTACCATTAAACCAGAAATTCAAACAGATATCCCATAAAGAAGGACAAGGGTAAAGGACATCTAAATTTCTCTATTAAAAGGACAAAGTATACTAGAGAGAGAGAGAGATCAAAGGTTATCCAATTTAAAAAAAGTTATCTGATTGATCAGTCAATGATATACCAAAGAGGAACATGTTGATTCAGCAGGTACTGTTATAAAAGCTATGCTGGCTGATCACAGCTGTGTCAGTGAGAAGGGCCTTCATGGATCCATTCGTTGCCTTGGTGTTCAGTTTCTCCTGTCTGCTTCTCCTCTCATTCTGGAGACAGAGCTCTGAGAGAGGGAAGCTCCCTCCTGGCCCCACTCCTCTCCCAGTTATTGGCAATTTCCTCCAGATAGATGTGAAGAATATCAGTCAATCCTTAACCAATGTAAGTATTTTTTTTGTGCTCCTCCAATACATTGATAAAGAAGATAAATTGAAAGCTGCTTTAAATTAAAATCTAATATAAGAGGAAATAATTGCTATAAATAATCATAAAGTCAAAACTCTTGTGTACCTTATGACTTTTATAGTTGTCGCTTGTCAGGAATTTAGTAATGAGCAAGAATTCCGGTGAAAACATATTTATTTCAATGTGTTTTATAAAATAAGAAAAAATTCCCACAAAATTGCAAAATTTGTGAATATTTCCTATCTTAAAAAAGCAAAAATAGCCTTTTCTGTTACTTTTTGGTTGAAGGTCAATAGTAAGTAATATTTTATTTAATAAGTCATGTAGAACTTTAGACAAACATTTTTACTGAGGTTATCTATTTGATGCTGGACTCTAATGAACTACATGATGCCTAATTTAAATAAATATCGATAGACATGGAATAGCACAAGAAATGCAAGAAAGAAGCCAAGCTTTCAGCATATCTGGTGATATTTATATCCAGTTTTAATTTTTGCAAAACCTAAGTCTGGGGCTAAGAATGCTGCCAGAGAAGGACTTGTTTTTCCAAGAAATATTGCATGCCTGTGGTGCCGCTTCTGTGCTGCCCACTCTCTCTGTTTGTATTAGCAGTTGCCAAATCTGGACTGCTCAACAGAATCATTTGATTCTGAATTACAATTTTACATTTCAAAAATAAGTGGGCCTAGCTTTGCTGCTGTATTTCTACATCATTTCATCTATTCCGTTGGTCTACTTGTATATTTTTTGAGAGTACCAGACTATATCACTATAGCTCTATAATATAATTTTATGTCAGATACTGTTATACAACCAACAGTGTTTTTACTCCTTAGGAGTGCCATGAAATATTCTTTTTTTTTTCATTTTTTTATTATGAAATTTTCTATTCACTCTACATAGCATCCACAGATCCCACCTCCTCCCTCCTCCCACCCTCCAGCCCTCCCTCCTAGGCCACCCCACATCCCCACATCCCCAAATCAAGGTCTCCCATGGGGAGTCAGCAAGTCCAGCACACTGATCCTAGGAGGGCCAAGCCCCTCCCCATTGTACCAAGGCTGCACAAGAAGTTACACCACAGGCACTGGGCTCCCAAAAGCCTGCCCATGCACCAGCGATGAATCCTGATCCCCCTGCCTGGGTGCCCCCCAAACAGTTAGAGCCAAACAATCGTCTTCCATATCCAGAGGGCCTAGTGCAGTCCCATGGGGGCTCCACAGCCACTAGACTACAGTTCATGGGCTTCCACTAGAGTGGCCTGTCATCTCTGCACGTCCTCCCATCATGATCTTAACATCCCCCGCTTGCAGAATACCTCCTTTCTCTCTCTCTCATCGATTGGATTTGCTGAGCTCAGCCTGGTGCCTGGCTGTGGATCTCTGCATCTGCCTCCATCAGTCACGGGACAAAGGCTCTGTGATGATGGTTAGGGTATTCACTAGACTGGTCACCAGAGGAGACCAGTCCAGGCACCCTCTAGACCTCTGCCTGCATTCCAAGGTGGGGTCATCCTTGTGGATTCCTGAGAGCCTCCTTGGCACCCTGACTCTTCCTATTCCCATGATGTCCTCATTTATCATGGTATCTCCCTCCCTGCCCTCTAGCGCTGTCTCTGGCCCAATGATGCAGAAGTGGATGATATCTACATGAGCGGACTGGGATGGGGGAGGGGGAACAGTGGAGGGTGAGGAGTGGGACATGAGAACATAGGAAAATGGGAGGTTCGAGCTGGAACACAGTCATGAATATTCTTAGTTCTTTGTGGTCCCATACGAAGTCCTCTGTTGTTTTCCTAAACCTGTAAATATGACATCAGAGTTTGATGTATAGCATAAAATCTGTAAATATAGTAGTATGGGTTTAGTAGTTTGGGTGTTTTGTTTCTTTGTTTCTGTTTCTTCTCTGCTCTTCTTGTTAGAGTGTCCTATGTTTGAGTAGAGGGTCTCCACACCTGTAGGCTTGACTTCTGTAGGTCAGAGAGGACTGGCCTCTGTTTTTAAAAGGTGTTTCCTCCCGAGTTGGGGGACTGGGGCATAATGGGCAGGATGGGAGGTAGGGTAAACAGGCACTGAGAGAGGGTGGCAGTCATTAGGTAGATGGGTGGCCTACATGGAGTTCTGGTAGATAGTGTTCTGATGAATGTTCTGATGTGAAAATTTGTTGTAATCTTTGTGTAACAACAACCTAAGCCCTGAGCCATTACATGGTTCACTGTAGGTGATCAATAACTGATAGTAACCATAATGTGATATAAATAGGCTTCAGAACCATTTGAAGCTGAATTTGCCTGAATAAAAATTATTAAAATACAGTGAATGATAATATCAGTGTGAATGAGGTTGACTCCATGGAGATTAAAGTGACTTTTTTTGGCTAATATTTACATTTTTCTTTTCTATTTCCAGCTTTCAAAAGTCTATGGCCCTGTGTTCACCCTGTACATGGGCATGAAGCCCACTGTAGTGTTGCATGGGTATGAAGCAGTGAAGGAAGCTCTGATTGATCATGGGGAGGAGTTTTCTGGAAGAGGAAGCTTCCCAGTAGCTGAAAGAATAACTAAAGGCCTTGGTAAGTAAGTGTACGTGTTCATGTGAGTGCTGCACAGTGTTTACAGTGAAAGTGAAGACTGAAAGGAAGGCCTGGACCTCTTCCTAAGATACAGGTTGGACCTCTCTATGGTTTCCACCCATCAGATCTCTCATCTCTTCCTAGAATCTGTATCTAGTGTTTTATCATTTTTTAGGCATTGTTTTAAGCAATGGAAGTAGATGGAAAGAAATAAGACGCTTCTCACTCATGACTCTGCGGAATTTGGGCATGGGTAAAAGGACCATTGAGGACCGTGTTCAAGAGGAAGCACAGTGTCTTGTGGAGGAACTAAGGAAAACCAATGGTAAGTGTAGGTTTATGCATTTACATCTTAGTCTAGGTGTGTGTGTATGTTGTGTGGATCATATCCTATCTAAAATTTTTCTTTGTTTTAAAACCAGAAACAATGAATTTCTTGTTAAATTTCTGCTGAGCTGCAGGACTATGCATTTCCATTAGCACAAGTGTAATTTCTCTTTGTAGATCATTCCACCACAGAATAAATGTTATTGGTAATGATGAAAGAGCCCAATTGGGATATTTGTTTTCGTTTTCTTGGACTACAGAGATTTAAGCAAATTAACTGAGTAATACAGGATTCTTGTAGGTCAATGATTACAATCCTGGGTAACAATGATGTGTTTTATGGCTTTCATTTCTTAGCCAAGTATAATAGAATACTCATCAATTATTGTGTATGCAATAGCATGTTATCAAAATTGTATTCCTATTTGTTTTAAAAATATTTACTGCATTCAGATTCATGTAAAATGTGTCTTGATTGTGATCATCCACAAATGCCTCTGAGATACACCCCTGCTTTACTATCTACCCTACTTTGTGTTGTCTCTTTATTTAATATCCACCAAAACTGATCTGCGCTTGACATATATGATTTTTTTTAAAAAAATTTATAGTGGTTTCAGAAATTTTTTCTTGTTTAAAAATATGTTTTAATTGAAATAGTGTTGCATGATTCCCCTCCACTTTTTTCCTTCTATCCCTTCCCAGATGCCCTCCCTTGTCTCTTTCTCATGCCTTTCCCACTCTGAAATTGATAGCATCTTTTTCTTTATTATTGTGTAAATGTATGTAAATGAACATATACATATACAACCTCTTGAGTACTTTTTATTGTTGGATAACATACATATAATTTCAGTGCTGACCACTCTGCACTTGGACTGCAAATAATAGAGCTTAAGCTTTGGAGAGGTTAATTATCCTTACCCCAGGAGTCATTAGTTGTATGGAGTTGCCTGTCTAGTGGTAGGACTCTGTGAAAATTTTCCCTTTCCACATTAGCACATCTACTGATTTTGTCATTTTCCCAGTGTTGTTTTGTAGTTATTTCTAGGAGAGACAGTTTTATAGGTGACTTCTTGATATTCTACTTCTTAGAATCTTGCTGCTTCCTCTTCTGTGTTGATTACTGAGTCATAGATGCAGAAGTTGTAATGTTTTTGTGTATGCTGAGGATGGGATTCCCACAATCTGTTGGTGTCTGCATTATACCGAATAGTTGATTTCTGGAATGGTCTCTCCATTTGCTCTAAAAAGAGATCTTTTTAGTAAGGGGTGGTAGCTACACTTACCTATATCTATAAGGATATGATTTAGAATGTAGTAAAGAATTGTGCTGGTCAAGCAAAATTGGTAGTAGATTCTTTCCTATGGCCCATCACCTCACTAACCCTACAAAATTATCTCATTTTTGATTATATTTATTCTCTATCCTCCAATTCTTCCACATCTATCCACCTTTTCTTCCTAACCATTTTTTTTATAATTTTCCCCAAATGCCAATTTGTGCTCATCAAATAATCTTGTTTGTGTGACCTTCCAATAAATGATGGTCAATTTATCAGGGGCTACTCTCTTAGAGAAAACTAACCCTTCCTCTTCCAGAAGCTAACAACATCTCCATTAGAGGCAGAACATCATGCTCATCTTCCATCTCCATGCTAGGATTTTTTTTTGTCTTTGGTTTGCATAGGTCTTGTGCATACTATCACATTTTCTGTGAGTTAATATGTGCATCGGCCATGCTGTGCCCAGAACATCATTTCCTTGTAGTCATCCACCACCTCTAGCTCTTACCCTCTTTCTGCCCCTTCTTCTTCAATGATCCTTGAGTCTTTCAAGGAAAGGGTGCAGTACATAATATTTAGGGATGAATACCTTATAATCTCTTATTCTTTGCACCTTCACCCTTTGTAGCCTCTGTGTTCATCATCATCTACTGTAAACAGAAGCTTCTTTGATGGTGGTTGAGAAATATCTTGTAAGTATGGCTTGCTTCTGGATTATGTTTAACTTACTAGGGGCTACATTCTTAAAGAAAACTGACTCACCTTCTCTGGGGAGCTAAGTAGTGCCAGTAGCTTCTTGACTATTGGTGGGACTTTGTACCCACTTCCCCTCTCCATACCATGATTTGGTCTGGCTTAAACTTACATGGGTCTTGTGAATGTTGTCACAATTGTTTTAAACTTATATGTGCAGCTGCCTTGCTATGTTCATGAGACACTGTCTCCTTTTTGTCACCCACCACCTCTGTCTTTTTATGCCCCTTCTTCCATAATGATCCCTACGCCCTACGAAGAAGCATTGAGATATAGCTCTATTTATGGCTGAGCATACCATTGTCTCTTTTTGCTCTGTGCCTTGAGTAGCTGTGGGTCTCTGTGTTAATCATCTTCTACTGCAAATAAGAGTTTCTCTTATATAGATTGAGAGATTCATTAATCAATAGATACCATGATAATTTATTTGGAATTGATTAATACTTTGCCCAATTAGCAGAGTGATAAAAGATTCTCCCCTAAGGTTGATGATATGTCTAGGCTCAGGGCCTTGACCTGATAATGGTGCCAAGTATGGGATTTATCTCATGAAACAGGTCTTAAACCAAACAGAACGTTGTTTGTAACTTCAGTGATGTTCATTTTTACTGTGGCACCAGCTGATATGTCTTGCCATGCAAATTGTTGTTGTAATTTACAGAGTTTATAGCTGAGTGATACTGATCATTACTTTTATCTTCTGGTAGCCCACACAGCACCTTCCAGCACTATGAGAGCTAGCCTATATCAAAAATTTTAGAAATCTAAAATTAATAACTTAATGATGCACTTAAAAATCTTCAAAAATGAACAAATAATACCATAAAAAGCAGATAGGTAGAAGGCTGGGTATGGTGGTGCATGCTTTTAATCCTAGCATTCAGGAGTCCGAGATAGGTAAATATCTATGAGTTTGTGGTCAGCCTGATCTACATAATAAATTCCTCGACAGCCATGGCTTAGCTTTTCTCAAAAAACAAACAACAATAAAGTAAACAGGAAGAAATAATAAAAATCAAGCCTGAAATAAATTAGCAAAATTAACCAAAGGAGAAAGATGGGCCAAATTTCTAACACTGCAGATGAAGTAGGAGACATTACAACTATATATGTGTCTGTCACGGTTTCTCTGTGTACTCCTGGCTGTCATGGAACTTACTTTGTAGACCAGGTTGGCCTCAAACTCACAGAGATCCATCTGTCTCTACCTCTCGAGTGCTGGGATTAAAATTGTGTGCCATCATTGCCCAGCATGAAATTCAGACAGTCTTAAGGATGGACTAGAAAGCCATACTCACCAAATTGAAAAATCTAAAAAAAACAGATACATGTCTAGATATATATGACCTGCCAAATCCAAATCAAGATGAAATAAATAATTCAAATAGACTCATAATATCCAATGAGACAGATGAGAAGAAGAAGTAATTAAAAATCTCTCAACTACAATAGTCTGGGACTAGTTAGATTCAGTGCAAAATTCTATCAAATCTTCAAAAAAGAACCAACACCAATACTCCTCAAATTATTTGGTAAAACAGAAAATGATGAAACATTTCTAAAAATCTTTCTACAACATTGGTATTACAATAATACCAAAACTAGGCAAAAAAAAAAGAAAGAAAGGAAGAAATAAATAAAACAAGAAAGGAAGGAAGGAAGGAAGGAAGGAAGGAAGAAAAGAAGGAAAGAAAGAAAGGAAGGAAGGAAGGGAGGGAGGTAGGGAGGGAGGGAGGAAGGAAGGAAGGAAAGTATAGGCTAACATCTCTGAGGAACATGAAGAAAAATATTTTTCAATAAAATATTTGTAACCAAATTCATAGTGAATCAAAAAGTTTATCCACTGTGATCTAAATGGATTCGTTCTAGAGTTTCAGGGAAGGTTCAACATACTTAAATAAATAAATGTAAACAACTTCATTACTTTTTCTAACATGGAACTTATCATTTTGACTTATGCTCTATTAAAACACATATGACAGCACAAATCTGCAAAACGTACAAGGAGAAATCAAAGAAATTATTTCTTAGTTAAATTATGTCTTTAATTAAACAAGAACCATTTTTGTTAACTTTTTGACTCTGTCTTTAATCCTTCCCATCATTTCTCTTCAAGTTTACTTTTTCTTGTGTGTGTGTGTATGTGTGTGTGTGTGTGTGTGTGTATGTGTAGAAAATGAATCAATTTTGTTTAGCTGCCCCTATAAATGCTACTTACTCAAGAAGTTCCTGTCTTGAAAAAACTCTGATTAGCCATTTCATTTCTAAGTCTGTTAACTTTTTTCTTCCAAATAAAGTGAAAAGAAAGACTGAAAACCAAATTTAATCTGTTAATGACATGTATACACACTAATAAAGTCCCAATCCTTTACCTTTCACTGTTTTAGGCTTAAATAAAATATTTCCTGATAGCAAAGAATATAATCATGTTTTTAAACCTTGGCATAGCCACGACAATATTAAGGAATTTCCTGTTATTCAAATGCATATTTTATTCAGAACACTGTTAATTCATGTGATCCTTATGTGGGATCTGTATATTTAAATTTGGGATCAGCTTGAATGTAAAGTATATTGATAATTTGATCAAAGCAAATTCACTATAGAAAGGACATCACAAGAAACTGCCCTATGAGCTGGAAAAATGGCTTTTCACTTGAGAGAGAATGCTCATTCAGAGGAGCAGCAATGGGTCCCAATGCCCATGTCATGCAGCTCCATGAGATCTGACAGGCTCTTCTAGCCTCCCCAGGTATCCAACACACACACACACACACACACACACACACACACACACACACACACACA
>CABHPP010108022.1:35180-47220 GCA_902168425.1 Peromyscus attwateri
ACACACACACACACACACACACACACACACACACACACACACACACAGAGAGAGAGAGAGAGAGAGAGAGAGAGAGAGAGAGAAGCCATACACACACTAACACATGCACACACAACAGCACACCTGCGAACCCATTTACACAAATAGAAATAAATCTGAAAACAGAAATTTCCTTATGATTTTTTGACCTGTACTATCTTAAACATATGTGATACACAAATTTTAAGCATTATATCAGCATAGGATTTCGATAATGATGATTTTGGGAAATGTTTACAAACCTACAAACTACACTTTTGCCCAAATATGCTGGTTAGAGTTTGATTGAACATAATCATCATTTCCTTCTTTCAAAAAAATGAACATTATTGCCCCTAACACTGCACATAGCGTGGGCTTCATAAAGACATTTCATAGCAGTGCAAGATGTGTTTGAACATGCTCACCTACCCACCCCATTCCCATTTTTCCTATTGCATCACCCCCTTCTTCTTTGTTATACTTAAAAAAGATCATTTATTTTTATTTTATGTGTATAAATATTGTCCTGTGCATCCATGTGTGTACCACTTGTGTGCCTAGTACCACAGAAGTCAGAAAGTTGTATCAGATTCCCCTGGAACTGAGGTTACATAAAGTTATGAGCCAACTGGTGGGTGCTCAGGATTGAACTTTATTCCTCTAAAACAGCAGCAAGTACTCTGAACGCAGAGCTATCTGTCTACCACTGACCTTGTTATACTTTATGTGTACTTTACAAATATTACATTTACTTCCTATGGAGCAAAATGCATTATTTTAAATGATGAAATGAGAAAATGGAAATCTCTATTACCACCGTCATGTTGTTTCCCCCTCTTGGAATTTAACTATAAAATAAAAGCTTTCCTTTTATTTAGTGATGCAAACAAATCCACATTGGAGTGGCTGTTCTTGAGATTACACATTATTGTCATGTACCCAGGAGGAATTCTCCCCATTCTTTCTTCTAATACCAGAACTCACCTGCAGTGTTGCCATTTCCTCCTTCCTTGGATCAATACTTGCTTCCTTGGTTACTCATTTGGCTGCAGATCTTCCAGGTGTACACTCCTCTATTTAAATCCCAGTGTTATATGACAATTAGGCATTCCAGTAAGGAACAATTCTGTTCTGAATACTAGTAATTTTAGGTTTATAAAATCTTTTGTTTTTTTTCAAGTATCAGATAAAAGTATAAAAATCATATAAAGATATGATATGTTTTTATTTAAGTAGTGAGTTTGAGGCAACCTCATTTTTAAGGTTAAAGTGATATGTTGATTCTATATATAACAAATGCTTAGCTGTTAGGAGAATTGTAGATAAGATATGATTTAAAACTTCCACAGACTCTTTACCTGTTAAGAGAAACAAAATATCTTCTTTGTATACTTAATGATATTTTTCTAATTGTTTTTAATTATCCAGGCTCACCCTGTGATCCCACCTTTGTCCTGAGCTGTGCTCCATGCAATGTCATCTGCTCCATTATTTTCCAGAATCGTTTTGATTATAAGGATCAGCATTTTCTTACCTTCATGGAGAAAGTAAATGAGAATATCAGGATTCTCAGCTCCCCCTGGTTGCAGGTGAAGTCAAGATCTTTTCCTTCTGAGAACATACTTACAGTCTTTCATTCTCATAGGTCAAACTCAATATGGACCAAGAAGTGAGGTGACTAGATACCACAGTTCTGAAAAATCATATTAAGGAAAGAATTTCTGGAAGGCAGTTTTAAGTCCTTTGCTGTACAAATAGCAAAACTCAAAGGCAAATGCCAGATTGGCTCAAACCGGCTAATTCCCTATCCCTTGATTTTCTAATTGATGTCCACAGAAGTGTCTGTATAAAGTATTATTGCATTCACATCTAGAAGTGTGTCCAGTTGTTCACAGGACATTCTTCTATGCATAATTCTTACCCTCTTTTCAATTATTGAATATATCCTCATCATATTATTAGGCAGGGATATTTTAGTTTAGAAACAATATTCTTTTAAAAGAGAAAGAACATTAATGGCAATGAAATCTACCAGAAAACACTGAGTAGTTTCAGTGGTGTGATGTGTCAGCTGGAATCCTAGTTGACACGATGACAGCTAGAAATGAGAAGAAGAGTGGTTTAATGCTGTGTGGGCCACACACACGTTCTCAGAGTTGTCCTAGGCTGAACTGGCATCTCCTGAACTTTACATAAAAAATGGCTGTGATCTGGGCTGCCATAATGAAATTTTTTCTCTTGAATTTTATTTTATTTTATTTTGCGAGGGATGTTGTAAGGGCTGAGGGTGGATGTAAGGGGATGGGAAGGTGAATGGGATCAAGATGCATGGGTGTGAGGGACACAAAGAATAAATAAAAAGCAAGTTAAAAAAAAGAATGATGGGGCTGGAGAGATGGCTCAGAAGTTAAGAGCACTGCTTGCTCTTCCAAAGGTCCTGAGTTCAATTCCCAGCAACCACATGGTGGCTCACAACCATCTGTAATGAGATCTGGTGCCCTCTTCTGGCCTGCAGGGATACGTGCAGACAGAACACTGTATACATAATAAATAAATAAATCAAAAAAAAAAAAAAAGGAATGGCTGTGATCATAGAGAAACCCCTAAGGGCTGTGGTATACACTTCTGCTTTCAAAGCCTCTTGGAGCCTCACCCACTTCAGAATATTCATTTCATATCATAGGCTGGATTACAGGAGTGAAATATGCATGTGCTACTTTTTTGCTATAAATCAAGATACCCAACTCTCTTCACTTCTGCCATCATCTCAAAACTGTAAATGACAATGATTTACATTGCATCATATTTCAGACTTGTAGGTAATAAATGGTATAAGTCATCAGCCAATTTTCATAAATATGCTCTATACTAAAAAGGGTTCATGAATGTAGAAACCTAATTATAATCTTTGATCATTTGGGCAGGAATTTCTCCCCCTAATCTCTCTACTACCACAGAGAATTTCTACATGTATGAAATAAAACCTCTTCCTTACTTTGGACACTATTTTTCATTCATATCTGAATCTATAGACCCAAATTGGTCTTGATATATATTATAGACATGTGTATTTCCTCATATGTGTCTATTTAAAAAGTTTTCTTTTTTTTGGCAAGGGAAGGAGAGATGGATCAGTGATTAAGAGTGTGCATTGATCTTCCAAAGAACCTGAATCTAATTTTCAGCATCCATGTTAGGTGGCTCAAAACCATAGCGTCAGGGAATCTAATATCTTTGGCCTCCAAGGTACCCACACATAGGTGGCACACACATGTATGCATGAATACACATACCACACACATGATTAAAAGCAAAGCAACACATCTTAACAATAATTTTCTTTGCTTAATTTTGTAGGTCTGCAATAATTTCCCTTCACTAATTGACTATTGTCCAGGAAGTCATCGTAAGTTAATGAAAAATGTTGATTATGTCAAAAGTTACCTTATGGAGAAAATAAAAGAACATCAGGAATCATTGAATGTTGCAAACCCTCGGGACTTTATTGATTATTATCTGATTAAACAAAAACAGGTAAAATGTTAATATTAATTCATTTTATTACTTCAGCATTTTGTGGTTTGTTGAACACTGAAACATTTGTCAGAGATGGTTTAAAGTCAGTAGCATTTGAAAAACAGTTTTAGTATTTATTATGTTGAGATGCATCATATTGATACTGATAAAAATAAAGGGAATTTGTTGACTGGAGCACATTCCCTCTGTTCTTTAAAAAGTGTAGCTGAGGAGAAAAATAATACAAAGGGCAGATAAGAAGGGAAAAAATCTAATCAGGTGGAAAATAACCAACTATCATGGCAGTGTGAAAATTGGCACCATAAATGCACATAGTATGGCTAGATTTCCTGCATGTCTAGTGGATCAAAATTGATCTGGCCATAGTGTTTATTTTAAAATGATAGATATAGGATTTAATTTCAGAATTACTGAGGGGTGTTTGGAGAGTTATGTGGTGGGAAAGAGTAGGTGTATGGAAGAGTAAGGCTTTGAGTTTTAAGTTCAAGCTAATTTTCACCAAAAGGGGTTTAGGATTGGTATCTACTGGGGATCCTATTAGCATGATCTGCATTGGCATTATTTTGTTTATTCAAAAGACATTTTCCATTGTATTTCCTAGGGAATCAGTAAAAGCCAGTTGACAATAGATGTTTGGGTTGGTTGTGGGCATGGATTCTACTCCACTGATCTTAGTTTGTCCTTTGCTAGTATTCCACTAACCTGAGTTCTTCATTACTGCAACTGAATATCCTTTGCTGCTTTCTTTTGACAGATTTTTGTCTAGTTTGTGCCTTTTAAATATGTATTCTTGTAAGATATAGTTCACAAAGTCCACTGAATGCAAAGTGATGTCTCTAGGCTGTAACCATGTTTCACTTATATTATGGTGGTTTTTCATGTGGTTACAAAACACTGCAACTACCAGCTCCTTCTAGTTGGAAAGCATTCCATTACTATGAAAAAATACACCACACGCAACTACTGACCACTTCTTTGCCTCCACACCATCTGTAGTAGTTGTTAATGTGATTTCTGTATGTATAGATTTGCCTATGATGAAGGATCATCTAAATGACTCAGTATACGGGGCTTTCAGTTTGTGCTTTGCACTTGCCTAAATTTTGGACTAAGTATTTCTTCCTTTCTTTGCAGCAAATTTCATTTTCTTGCATTAATAGCACAATGAACTTATTACTCATAGATGGATATTTGTGTTATTTCTACCTGTGGCCCCTCTAAGCTATACATAAGAACATATGTGGACATCTTTGTCCATAGCTTCTTTTTTTACTTCCTCTGTCTATATCCCCAGGACTGGGGTTTCTGAGTGAAATGATATTTTTCTTTGTTTTTCTTTTTTGAGCAACTGCTAAAAAACTTTCACATTAATATACTATTTCATGTCTATATGATTCCTTATTTTCCAAATAGCTTCCAAAAGGTACAATTTTGAAAGTTTATTATTAACATCAACTTAGTGTGAAGTGGTTTCTTAGGGCAGATTTGATGGGTATTCTCTTGATAACAGTGGAAATGGCCATCTTTTTAGGTGCCATTTTGCCTTTCTGTGTCTTCAGAGAATTTTTATTCAAATATTTTGCCCTTTAGATTCCTTGCTGTGTGGATTTCTTGGAATTGTGTATGTATCTATATACAAACCTCTCCATATAAATGGTATGGAAATATATTTCCATCCAGTAGGTTGTCATTTTAACATTCTTAATTATGTCCTGAATGCATTAGCATTTTGTCATGGATGATGTCTGGTTTATCTGGGTTTTGGGTGCTTTATTCTGAAATCTATGAGTCCAAATCATAAGGAATGAGGTTTATCCCTATTTTACTCTCCCAGTATTCTTCTTTTCATGTAGTTATCCTGATGTTCTCTCATCACTTGCTGAAGTCTCTTCCTTTAGATGGAGCAGGCTTGGAACTCAGTTGTAAAAGTCTTGGCCATAGATGTTTAGGTTAATTCCTGGCTATCAAAGCTCTACTGGTATTGATGTTGATTGTGTTCAACACTTCACTACTTTTACTACTGTAGCTCTACAATAAGATTTTTAAACAATCGTTCTATGCTTGATATGTTTGTTTTATTTTATTTTTGCAATATTTTATTAATTATTTGAGTATTTCATGTGATGTAATTTGAACATAACCCTCAACTTTTATTATCCTCCTCTCCATTCTCTCATCTCTTCCTACCATACTTTGTGATTTCTTTTTTCCCTCTCTTCCCTATTGAGTCCAGTTTCTGTTGCTCACCTAGCCTTAGGCCTGATATGTGATCAACACATCAGGGTCTCATCATTGAAGAAAATTGACTCTCCCATTCCCAGGAGCTAATCAGCTAGACTTGGTACTTCATATTTCCTCTCCTCACTTTGTGCTGGGTTTTTATCTGGTGATACCTATATAGTTTTTGTGTAGGCTGTCACAGTCACTGTGAGTTCTTACATTCTTTCTCTTTTTGTCTCCAGAAAACACTGTTTCCTTGATCTTATTGATCACTGATAGCTCTTACAACACTTCTGCCCCCTCTTCCACAAAGATACTTGCTGTGGGATGTTCTCTATGCTGTGAATGTGTTGCTCTGTTTGGTTAATAAATAAAGTGCTGATTGGCTAGTAGCCAGGCAGGAAGTATAGGTGGGACAAGGAGAGAGGAGAGGTCTGGGAAGTGGAAGGCTGAGGCAGAGAGACATTGCCAGCTGCCGCCATGAGAAGATGTTAAGATACCGGTAGGCCAAGAGCCATGTGGCAACTTATAGACTAATAGAAATGGGTTAATTTAAGATATAGGAACTAGATAGCTAGAAGCCTGAGCCATTAGGCCAAACAGTTTAAATAATATAAGCGTCTGTGTGTTTATTTATAAGTGGGCTGTGGGACTGTGGGGGCTTGGTGGGACCTGGAAAAAACTCTCCAGCTACAGATACTTAAACCCTCTGGGGAGGAGTGTGTTATGATTTAGGGGTGAGCATGTTACAATACTTTATTCTCTGCACATCAAACAGTTGAGTGTCTCTATATTAATTGCCATTTCCTGTTAGGTGAAATTTCTCTGATGAAAAGTAAGACAGTACTGGTCTATGGATATAGTAGGAATCATTATATCACTATACCATTAGTCCATTAGACTGATAGATTTGACCACAGAGTCTTAGTCCTTTAACAATTGTAGATATGGTTCTTATCTAACAAAGTGGGCCTTAGATTCCATTAGAAAGCAGTTGTTTACTTTCATGACATCGGTGTAACTATTGCACTACTGGGCATGACTTATCAGGCTACACATTGTAATTTGCAGGTTCACAGCTGGGTGAAACTGAGAATAACTTTTCTCCCCCAGTAGCATGAATATCACATCTCAACACAACAAATACTAGCCAATAGAAATGAAGCTTCTAGATGAGTAGCAGCTTCATTTCTTCACGTTCTGTAACTCCAAAATATGTCATCAAAATAGTGATTTCTCATAGAGTTCTAGAGAGTAACTTGGAATATTGAAAATAACCTGTGATAGTTAAGGATCTATGTAACTCTATTGGCCAATCACTCAATGTAATCTTTTACTGGTCTTAGGGCATATATATGATGTATATGTATTTGTATTTTTAAAGCTACTATGGTAGTAGTTTCTCATAAGTTTTTCAAAGGGCCTTTGGTGTGACTTATTTATCTCTTCTCATATTCACTCTTTTACCTTACTAACTCATGCTCACCCTTTTCATCTATGATGTTTTTCACTTTTCTTTGGTTATTTTGGCTAAAATTTGCCAATCTTATTAACAAAGGTTGTTAACTAAGTTCCTACCATTTGCTTTTTTGTTTGTTTGTTTCTATTTTAGTATATTCAGCCCTGACTTCTGTTATCTCTTTCTGTCTAACATTTTGGGTGTTGTGTGTTCTTATTTTTTCTAGGCATTCACATGCACTTTTAAATAATTATTATTATGTGAAGTCTCCAATTTTTATGTAGATCTTAGTGCTATAATCTTCATAGCATAGATTTTCATATGTTGGTTTTCATTTTCATTCAAGGATAGAATTGTTTTAATTTCCTTCTTTATTGCTCTCTTAACCCAGTTTCCACACACTAGTATACTATTAAATTTCCATGAGTTTGTGTCCTTTCTGTCCTTTCTATTGTAAGCAATGTCTATCTTTATCTTTTTATGGTCAGATAATATGCAGGATACAATTTCAATTTTCTTAAATTCTTCAAGATTGCTTTGTGCCCTATTATGTGTTCAGTTCTGGAGAAAGTTCTATGGATTTCTGTGAAGAAATTATATTCTTCTGAGCTTGAATGGAAGGTTCTGTGATATCTTTTAGGTCCATTTGATTGATGATGTCATTTAGCCTCATAGTTTCTCTAGTTTTTGTCTAGATGGCTTATCTATTGATGGAAGTGGGGTATTTAAGTCACCTGCTGTCACTATGTTTGAGTCAGTCTGTGACTTTATATTTAATAATGCTTGTTTTATGAGACTGGGTGCCCATGTGCTTGGTGCATAAATGTTTAGAATTGTAATGTCTTCTTGGTGGAGTTTTTCCTTTAATGAGTATGGAATGTCCTTACTCATCTCTTTTGGTTAATTTCATTGTTGAAGTTTGTGGGTGGGCTCAGACCTTCCTCACAGTTCCCCTTAAATTTGAGATTTATTTTTTCATTGGAATATCTAAGCATATAAAGTTGAGTCATTAGATTATTCTGAGGAATATTATTACCTTTGTACCCTGATTTCATTTCAGATTATTACTTTCTGCTGTATAGAGTCACAACTGGACTTAATTTTTTTGTCCTGAAATTGTACTACTATCATTCATTAGCTTTGATTGATTTTACACAACTTTATATTACATGTGATTTTCTACATATTTATCACATTTCTTCATAAATATCATTCTGCTTTACCCTTTCTAATGTACGTTCCTTTATTCATTTATTTGTTTAATTTTTCAGACTATGATTTCTGCTATTATATCAAATGATTCAAAAGTACATGCTTTTAGATTTTATTTCCATACTAAATTTAGAATAAATTTTTAATCTTTTGTAACACAGTGTACTTTATATTTGTAATGTTCCTAGATTTTTTTTGTGGCACATATCTTGTCTTCTAGCCATACTTTCTTTTACATCATGAAAGTTTGTATCCGCAATTGTCAACTGCTTTTCTGAGTTAATTGTAGTGACTATGTGCCCTTGTTTCTTTTGTTCTAATAATGTGTTATATTGTGGTGACTGATTTTTTTAAGTAACTATAGATTTTGGGGGTAATTGCCACTTGGTCGTAGATTTAGTCCTTAAAGTATTTTATACTGTGCCAATTTAATATCTTTTGGTTATTCATTTTTTAAATTCTCCCATTGTTTTAGATATTATCTTTCAAAGAATAAATTCAATTGAGCAACACAATTATGGATGTCATTTTCAATCAGGAAGGACAAATAATATCACAATGAGATTTAATGCTACAGTTGTAATTGTGGAACTTTTTCAAAGAAAAAAACTGCTAGTAATCATGTGATGAGATGGCATTAATATAATGTTAATAAGAATGTTGATTATTAGAGTCATTGTGTAAAACAATGTCATGGGTACTCTAGAATCTCTTGTTCTATGTCTATCATAGGACCCAAGTACTTTACTTCTGAGCTTATATTCAAAGTATGTCAGCGTATGGAAAAGGCACCTGCACGTTCATGTTTGTTTCTTACTGTATTTCTCAGAGACGCTGAGATAATCAATCTAGAAGTCATCAATGGGTGGATGAATGGATAAGAAATGTGGCCTACACATGCAAAGATATATTACTTTTCAAAAGTAAGAGGAAATCTAGTTATTAATTCACTAAGACAGAATAGATTTATTTAACACAAGGACAAAGGATCTCATTACAGACCCATATTAGTTTAATAGAGAATTCCCAGAGACAGAGTCAAATGTCCTCCACTCTTCTTCACCATATGGAGAAACAGACCCTCATTTATGTATGAATCTGCATATCTGAAGATTAGACCTACCACAATTCTTCTTCATATGGTTTTGATGGGAGAAAATAGATAATAAATAAGATGTTTCATTTATGTTTTTTAAAGCATAATTGTACAAAACTGCACACATTTATGTGCAGATAATCACATCATTGCAAGAGTTAGGATAGTAAAGAATCAGGGTGATGTCAAAAATTATAAAAATCTGTGCAATAGTCTTTGAAATTATATGTTAATTTCTCCTCTATTCTACATTCCAGGATCTTTGTTGGCAACAATATAAAAACAAATATTCTGTAGAAGTCTTACTATACTCATGTGGTCTTCATTTACCATGAACATTCCTTGTGTTCCCTCTCTGTCCTTGATCCAGTTGGGATCTCCCGTTCTCCCAAGTTCTCTTTCCCTCGCCCTTCGCCCCTCATTACCCCCACTCATGTCCAGACTGTTCATGTAGATCTCATCCATTTCTCCGTCATTGGGCGATCCCTGTGTCTTTCTTGGGGTCGTTTTCCAGGTAGCCTCCCTGGTGTTGTGAGTAGCCATCCAGTCATCCTTGTTCCACAACTAATATTCTCCTATGAGTGGGTACATACCATGTTTGTCTTTGTGAGTCTGGGTTACCTCACTCAGGAGGATTTTTTCTAGATCCATCCATTTGCCTGCAAACCTCATGATGTCATTGTTTTTCTCTGCTGAGTAGTATTCCATTGTGTATATGTACCACAGTTTATTTATCCATTCTTCGGTTGAAGGGCATCTAGGTTGTTTCCAGGTTCTGGCTATTACAAATAATGCTGATATGAACATAGCTGAGCAAGTGCCCTTGTGGTATGATTGAGCATTCCTTGGGTATATGCCCAAGAGTGGTATAGCTGGATCTTGGGGGAGATTGATTCCCAATTTTCTAAGAAAGTGCCATATTGATTTCCAAAGTGGCTGTACAAGATTGCATTCCCACCAGCAGTGGAGGAGAGTTCCCCTAGCTCCACATCCTCTCCAGCACAAGGTGTCTTCAGTGTTTTTGATCTTAGCCATTCTGACTGGCATAAGGTGGTATCTCAGAGTTGTTTTGATTTGCATTTCCCTAATGATTAGGGATGTTGAGCAATTCCTTAAATGTCTTTCAGCCATTTGTGTTTCCTCTGCTGAGAATTCTCTGTTTAGTTCTATAGCCCATTTCTTAATTGCACTGTTGGGCATTTTGATGTCTAATTTCTTGAGTTCCTTATATATTCTGGATATCAGTCCTCTGTCAGATGTGGGGTTGGTGAAGACCTTTTCCCATTCTGTGGGCTGTCGCTTTGCCTTGTTGACTGTATCCTTTGCTCTACAAAAGCTTTTCAGTTTCAAGAGGTCAGATTGGTGCTAGAGAGGCCCACAGAAATCCACAAAGATGCCCCCACAATAGACTGCTGGCAATAGTCGAGAAATAGCCCGAACTGACCCACTCTGGTGATAGGATGGCCAAACACCCTAATTGTCGTGCTAGAAACCTCATCCAATGACTGAGGGAACTGGATGCAGATACCCAAGGTCAGGCCCCAGGTGGAGCTCCGGGAGTCCAATTGGTGAGAAGGAGGAGGGTTTATGAGAGCAAGAGTTGTTGGGACCAGGGATGGATGGAATACAGGGACGAGTGGCCAAACGAATGGAAACACATGAACTGTGAACCAATGGCTGAGGAGACCCCAACTGGATCAGGCCCTCTGAATGGGTGAGACAGCTGATTGGCTTGATCTGTTTGGGAGGCATCCAGGCAGTTGGACCGGGTCCTGTGCTCAGTGCATGAATTGGCTGTTTGAAACCTGGGGCTTAGCAGAGATGCTTGGCTCAGCCTGGGAGGAGGGGACTAGACCTGCCTGGACAGAGTCCACCAGGTTGATCTCAATCCTGGGGGAGTCTTTGCCCTGGAGGAGATGGAAATGGGGGGTGGGTCGGGGGAAGGGGGCGGGAGGGGAGGGGGGAGAACAGAGGAATCTATGACTGATATGTAAAGTTGAATTATATTGTAAAATAAAATAAAATAAATTCAAAAAAAGAAGTGGGAATAAACATTAGGAGATAATTAGAAGTTTCTGGAATTCACAGATTGCTGTACTGATTCTTTTCAACAGTCTCATGAGAACTTACTGTAAAATGCTATTATTATTGCTGCCATTAATTCACTTGACAAATGTGGTATACATTATTGAAGAAACGGGTGGCATTGGCTTGGACACAGGTTCAGGTGATGACATATATGGCAAGTGGTAAGAGCCAAGATGCTTCTAGAAACTTACGGACGGTTTGAGGTGATAAGAACACACCAAAGATAACTCCCAAGTTTTAAGGGAGTAACTTTTGTATATCAACTTGGCTAGCCCATAATACCTGGTTTCATGTCACATTGCAGCATTGGTATTCTCATAAAACATCTTTCATTTAAAAAGAAAAAAGAAGTCTTACTATAAAAAAACTTGCAAATAAATAAATGTTCATGTCAAATTAACTAGACC
>CABHPP010108025.1:0-10097 GCA_902168425.1 Peromyscus attwateri
TGTGTGTGTGTGTGTGTGTGTGTGTGTGTGTGTGTGTGTGTCCCTTTTTGAAAAAGGGACAGAGATTCCAGAGGTGTTCTCTAGTGATGCAAGTCATAAAAGAATTGACAATAAGGATACCAGCTAAGCTTAAGGATAAATCAAAACAAAATTTTAAGTAATGGAATGTATATATCTGTATAGATAGATTTTTGAGTCTTTAATGACACTTTAAGAAAAATATCTAAGAGGCAGAAGAAAAGCTAAGGACACTATACTCTGCACACAATTATACTTGCTATTTTATTAGATATAAATTGCTCTCAAGGGGGGCAGCTGCCAGGGAATGATCACAGGCTTCAGGAGGAAAGGTATATGCCCCCAAGGGTTTTCAATGTGATTTTATGAAGGATAGAAAACACACAGTGGAATATTTGAGAATCAACTGAGGAGACTGAAATTTAAAGCTCTTTTGGTTAAGTCCAAGGAAGGAAAGGGGCAGGAAAGGGCAATGTGATTAAGGAAGGATATAAAGATTAGAATGAGGAGCCTAAGAGGGAGGCTTAAAAAAAATAAACAGTGATTTAGAGATATAAACTATTTATAAAATCAAGCAGTGAGAAGCCCAAGAATAATTCAGGAGAGGAAGCATTATGATTGGGCACTACTGACAGCATTCCAACCACCATGCTCATGTAGTGTGAAAGCAGAACATGGCAAGATGTTAAAACTGCAAAGGACCTTCCAGAATCAGCAGCCTAACTTCTTTTGCAGTGCCGGAAGAGACGCACTAGCCCATAATCAGGTCTCTATGCCTCCTCTGACCTCAGCTCTCACCAGTCAGAGCAAGGAACAAAAGCAAGCAGGAGTGGAAGGAGCATGAGAACTTTAAGGTCACAGGATCAGGACCTAAGCCATGGGCTGACCACCACCAGGGCTGGAGCAAGGGATAGCACAGAGGGATCTCATTTCCTGCCCTAAGAGCCAAGTGTGAGAAGGTGGTGAGAACAGCAATGGAGGGAAGGGGAGTTTCAGGACAAAAGGCCAGCTGGGTGAACACAAGAGCTTTTTACCCCAGGTACTTAGAGACAGAGTGGAGGGATGCTTGAACTGCTACTTATACACATCCTCTGATGACAGATCAGATTCCTGAGGTCTGGAAAGTGTTACATACCATTATTCTAAACAAGGCTATGAGATAGAACAAGCAATTATAGGCCATTTAGCTTAACATCATTTACAGAAAAATATTAGGAAAAGTTTATGGGGGGCAGAGGGGACAACTCGGCAAGCATATGGTAATTTGATTAGGAACAGGCCACATGCTTTCACTGGAGGAAAGCTAGCTGGCCTGATGGACAACTTTGAAGTTACTGCCTTCTTAGTTTTATATATTAATCCATGGATTTTTTCTCAATATCTATAGTAATTAGAAATTAATTTAAGATGTCTAAATAAAACAAAAACTAATCATAACCAAGGACATAAAAACACAATGGGAAGAAAAATGCAAGTTAAATATAGTGATATTGTGAGAGAAAAATGCTAATAAATGTCAGCAGAGTTTAAGCCAAGATATTTTTCTTTTTCTTACTTTTCTTTCTTTCTTTTTTTTTTTTTTTTTTAAAAAAAAAAAAAGTACTTGATTTTTGGTCCTTTGACTCATTTCCTTAAGTTCTCTGTAGGAAAAAAAAAAAAGAAAAAAAGGAAAAAGAAAAATGGATTTCAGCTAGTTTCACTGGAAACAAAACAAAATACTTTTTTTCTTTTTTGTGCACTGGTCTGGTCATTTGATGTTGTTAAAAATCTAGCACAAAAGTATGGATAATAGATAACCTATCCTTTTGGAGTTTTTCAACTTAAAAATTTTCAAAGAAAAAGAAGACATCTTTGTGGTTCTGTAAGTATTAGGTCAATATCAATTACTCATATTTCTTTGACACGTCGATAACACTGAATAGCTACTGAATGTTAAGAACAAATGAAAGGGTAAAAAACCAAGAAAGAAAAAAGCATTGATATTTAAATATATAATTTAATATATACTTTATAACACACACACACACACACACACACACACACACACACACACACACACAGTAACTGAGGCCTTGATGACCCATGCTATATTCCTATGATTGATCTGTACAGGTTTTTGATTGTGATGGCCTACTTTTTCAGACTGATGGCATCAACATATCTACCACATTTACTGAGGGCAAGTCAGTCTGTTTACCAGTGCAGTATCAGAGTCCAGGAGTGTGGGGTAAATATTTAGGGAATGAGTAAATAAGAAACGAATGCAGCCAGTGTAGCAGATATTTATTGTTTGTCAGACACTCTGATTCCTTTTATCCTCAAATAATTCTTTTAAAGAAATTCTATAATTAATCCTATTTTTAACAGTGAAGAAATAGAAACATTGATAAGTTAAGTAACTTGCCTAAGGTTTTATATATATAAATCTAGTAACTGACAGGTGTGAAATGCAGACAGTCTGGCCAAAGGCCCACATTTAATAATATATTACTTTCTCCCAAAAATAAATATACTGGGGCTGCAAAGATGGTTCTGTGGTTAAGAGTATTTGCTATTCCTCCAGAGGATCTGGGTTTGACTCCTAGCACCCACATGGCAGCTCACATCTGACTATAATTCCTGTTCCAGGAGATTCTTCCTTGTCTTATGACCTCCATGGGCACCACGTGGTACACAGACATACATTCAGACAAAACACCCATACACAAAAATAAAAATAATAAAACCAGAAATAAGTGTATTATGTAATAAATCTGTGTGTCACTAAGTGCCTGTAAGGAAATTACATGTAAGGCAGGAGTGTTTTATTTTGTTTTGTTTTACAGGTCTGGGGATGGAAAATGGAGCTTTGTGCATGCAGGAAAGGGATTTACCACTGAGCTATCATCCAGCCCAAGGCAGTAGTCTCAAGTATCACAGAACTCAGGCATCCATATTGTCATCACCTAATCCTCTGGAACTCAGAGGCAGTGGGAAGTGGAAAGCTTAATTTCCCAGCCTAAGCTTTCTGTGGCAGCAAAACTCCTCAGTACCCAAAGGAGCCATGAAGACTCATAGGTAGAGTACCAAAAGACATGACTCCATTCAGCTCTAATCACAAGTTGGAGTCCTTTATCCAGAAGAAAAACATTCTATACCCTTCACGCTAAGACAGAAGCAAGGTTTAAGGTTCTGTGATACTACAATCAATGAGGAGAATAATCATTGGCACATGTGGATCTGTGCCCTATATGGGCTCACCAGTGGCCTCTTAGGTTAATATCTACCTTTGCTGAGGAAAGGGCCTCTTTTTTTAGTGGGGGGGGATTTCCAGGACAGGGTTTCTCTGTGTAGCCTTGACTATCCTGGAACTTACTCTGTAGACCAGGCTGGCCTTGAACTCATAGAGATGTGTCTGCCTTGGCCTTCAGAGTGCTAGGATTAAAGACAATTGACACCACTTGGCTAAGGAAAGGGCCTTCTTCTTCTTCTTTTTTTTTTTTTTTTTTCAAGACAGGGTTTCTCTGTGCAGCTTTGCGCCTTTCCTGGAACTCACTTTGTAGACGAGGCTGGCCTCGAACTCATAGAGATCTGCCTGCCTCTGCCTCCCGAGTGCTGGGATTAAAGGCATGCGCCACCACCGCCCGGCAAAGAAAGGGCCTTCTTAAGACCAGGCTGAAGCTAATTTAGAAAAACAACAGCATAATACTCTATTTTCTGTTTGTGTTGCTTTAAGATATCACTGTTGTAAGATGTATGTGTGTGTGTCTTTATTATTTCTTGTCTTGTTTTAAATTTTCTTCTTTATTTTATTTCTTTTTCAGTCATTCTAGAACCAATTCCCTATAAGAAGATATAGTCTATGCTTTTAAAACATTGAATGAATGAATGCATTAAAATGTTAGTTATTTGAGGGCGCTAGTAACTGAACCTAGGGCCTTGTGAATGCTAGACAAGTATCTATCACTGAGCTACATTCCCAGCCCTAGGTTATGCTTTGGCTCTGAGTACCTGTACATGATAAAGAGCTTTGGGGACAGATGACCAAAGCTGATGAGAACAAATTTTGGTAAGTTTTCGAACATGTGAAAAGAATACCAAGAATCCTACCAAGAAGCCTCGGGGCTATACAGGATAGCTTGAGACTGAGAAGGAAAGGGCTATGGACTGAAGAATCAATGTTCTTCCTTTCCCTTGTAGAGTCTGCTCATTTCATGTCTTTGCTGGGTCTAGCTGCCAGCCTCTGAGGGACCTAGTGCTTCTCAGGACTCAAAGGAAATGAATTCTTATGGCTGACAGGGCTTCACATTTGTAAAAAGCTTGTTTATAATGTAGTCACCTTTCAACTGGAAGAACACTGTCACCCTGGAGGCAGCTCCACAGAAAGCCTGTCACTTCAGTTGATCCAAGTTTCAGAGAACTTGTTTTGAGGAATGAGGTTAAAAGTTTAGTTTCACTATGGAAGGATAGCATGCCCAACTGAATATGAGAGTGAAGTGTGGTGAGTGAAGTGTGGCACAGAAAGACGAAACAGAATAAAATCTATAACCCTGTAGTAAAGGGACTCTGTGGGAGAAGCAGCCAAGGGAAAGGGGGCAGCAGCAGCACACACGAAACCAGACACCACCCTTAGGTTGTTCAGACAACGCTGGTGTCAGGAGGGCTGCAGAACAGGTATGATGACAGCATTTGAATGAACAGAGAGTGGAAGGGAGGGATGCAGGGGGGCCGGAAAGGGGGTCAGCAGAACAGGTATGATGACAGCATTTGAATGAACAGAGAATGGAAGGGAGGGATGCAGTGGGGCCGGAAAGGGGGTCGGTGGGGATTCAAGAGCAGTCTTGTTAGTCAGAGGGTCCTCTTCCTGTTCTACAAATTCTTTTGTTCTGGGTCCTTATCAATCCCACACCTTGCCTAAATGAGAATGACAGACAAGCCATTCTTAATGACTTCCTAGTTTTTGAAACTATTTTTGTGTCAGAGAAAGAGCCATATTTAAGCGGTTGTCAGAACACAAGTTTTTGACAGTATGGTTAAGTTTCCACTCTGAAGTGACCATCTTTACTTGTGAGAAGAGAAATGTGTCCCTCTGTATGACTTGTGAAGCGTTTTAGAGAAATGATGCCCTTGCAGCCCTTCAGGACAGGGGAGCCAGTGGCAGAGGGCTGGGGCTTCAGAGGAGGTCTCTGCTGTGTCAGCAGCAGCATGGCTAGTATCTTCTTCCCCCAGGGACAGGCACATCCTCTCCTAGGCACACCCACTCACCATTAGCTAAGAACAATCATCCTCTGTGACAAAGTCTGGCCACACCCTGTGGGGGACAATGCAGGACTGAACAGCCCTACCTCTCCTAAGACTCTGTTCCCTTCCTTTGTATGGATTTCTTTCTGTGTGTAAGAGGCACACACTGAACATACTCCCCCTTTTTCGGGGGGGGGGGCAACATAAAACAACACAGTTCAAAGAGTGGCCAGTAACCATACATTTCACTTTCAATCTGTCTTCACTGGCTTTTCCCAATTTCTGAAGGACGTATGACACATCAGAATTTGATTCACAACCCAGAGAAAAAAGGTTCTCAAGGATCTGTTTCACAGCCACTCACTGTACACATCCTGACCTCTCTGAAGACAGTGCTTTCCACTATCTTTAGAGATTCATTTGAAACATCTTTAGTTCTGTCATCATAATGAGTATGGATTACATCAAAGCAGTGATACCAAGTTATACATTTATATAAACTTAGAACAGGAAGATGTACAGTATTTACTATTGACACAAACAATCTATTTCTCCTTTTAAAAATTATTGTGTATATGTGTATGCATATTGTGCAACACATGCCTATGGAAATCAGAGGACAATTTTTAGGAGTTGGTTCTCCCCTCCTACCATGAGGGTTCTGGGGATCAAATTCAGGTCATTAGCCTTGGCAGCAAGTGGTTTTACACATTGGTCCATTTCCCTGGCCCCTAAATAATTTCCTAATATGCGAACTTCTCTGTTTAAAAATTTATCTGTCCACCTACTGTATTAAACAACTGTCTTGTTAGACTTTTGCCCCTTTTTCCTCCCCAAAGTATCTATCCTCAAAGACTTTAGTCTGGCAAAGGAATGAAAACAAATGATTATAACAGGTCCTAGAGCAATGGTTCTCAATTGGTAGGCCACTACCCCTTTGGGGTCAATGACCCTTTCACCAGGGTTGTCTAAGACCACTGGAAAACACCAGTGTTTATATTATGATTCATAACAGTAGCAAAATTACAGTTATGGAGCAGCAACGAAAATAATTTTATGGTTGGGGGTCACTACAACATGAGGAGCTGTATTAAAGGGTCGCAGCATCAGGAAGGCTGAAAAACACTGTCAGAGTGTGCAAGGTAATTACAGAAACAAGGGAGAAATGTTAGTGGTAGTAGAATATTGGTTAGCAAAGGATCCCTGAAAAGGACAGTATCTGAGCTGAGCCTTATAGTGTAGGGGTGGTCTTTTATGACTTGTGCACACATGACTTTGTGCCAGATGCATAAGCATGTTAGTGATTTGTCTGAGAGTGTGCACACATGGCTAGCAAAACAGGTGTCGGGTAAAAATGGCCTCTGGCCCTAGAAACTCTGCAAGTCTAGGGCTTGGTAAAGCAGACATCTTGTGAGTATCAGAGATCATTCCTCAGACCAGACCAATGAGATGAGATAGTCCAAACTATAATCCCCATTTCTGGAATCAACTATTTTCCTGGGTGTGTTTTACTCTTGTTCTCCTTTATAGAGCAATGGATTTTTGTGGTGAGAATGGTATCTCAAACTTAATTCTCCCTGTTCTCGTTTGGGAAGTGCCCTGTGGAGTATGCCAGAGAGGTATGTTACAGAGCTTTGAAGGTTGGCAGCAGGCATTCCATGAGGGCATTTTCCCAGCCAGCTGGCCAAGTGTGGTCACACATTGGGTGGTGAGGGAGTCCTTACCACTTCAGTTGGTCGGTAGTATTTCAGATCCACAGTCACATGAACTTTGCCGGTCTCTTTACATCTGCCCACTTCATTTTCATTCTTTCCTTCCCACCTGCAAAGAAGAAAAACAATCAGTTCTTAATTGCTTGGTAGCATGTGGCCACACTGTGGTGCTCAGGATGGCTTGCATGTCTTCTCTCTGCAGGAGGGCATAAGCGCATTAACAGCAGGGGCAGGCCTGCCCTCAGCCTTGTTATTAGAGCAGTTGTGGCTTTCAAAACTTTCTGTATTTGTCTGAAAGGAAGTTTCACCACTCCCTCCTTCCTTTTAAAGAAAAATCAAGATGAATTCAGAACTGAGACTTTAGACATAAATAGATGAGGAAAATAAAGGAACTGGATAACTTTTAGGGTTCTCAAAGATTTTTTTTCTCGTATTTTTCAAAATTATTCTTTGTAGCCAATTATATGATTAATTATTGTCATTTATTTCCCCTTTATTTTTCTTTTCTTTCATATTTTAGGCACAGTTAGTATCAGTCCAGTCTACCCTATCTGGTGAGAAGTTCCAAACCTTGCCGGCCATAGGGTTCATCCCCACATTAAGTGTCTGTGAAGAAGGCCTCATCACTCCACCATGGATGAGGAGCCTCTCCGAAGTATATAACTAGTTGTTCATTTCTTGTCCTCTAGCATGATCTTCCTGACTTGGCTAGGATGTTCCTAGACTGAGCTTGCCTCATTAGAGGCTGACAACAGGAAGGATCCACCATGACACTCATGATGTCATAAGCTCCCAGGCTCCAAGAGCAGATTCTCATAGGAAACTACTTATCTGTTTTATGTTCTCAGTTTTCATAAATGGAGCAACTAGACTTGGGCCTGGTGGTGCATATCTGTTAACTCCAGCTATTTGGGAGGCAGGGTCCTGAATCAGGAGATCTTAAATTCAAGGGCAATACAGTGACCGCCCCAGAAAAGAGAAGAAAGGAAGAGAAAGCCCTTGATTTACTGCTGACCTTGGGTTCTCTATAATCTAATATCCCAATAAAAGAATACACTATAGTTTGAGTTATTTTTTACATTTTTTTTTGGCAAGGAAAGACAAGAAATGAAAAAAATCTGACTAAGTTTGATTTCAGTGTTTATCCTTAGAATGCTTTACCCTGAACACAGGACAATTTTGTGTGCTCCCCAGATCACTCACAGAAAGGGCCAAAGGGAGGAACAGAACATTCAATGGTTACTTGGATATGTCACAGATACCTCTGAAAATGAACATTAAATACTGAAGAAGGTTATATTTCAAAACAGGCTGAATAGAGACTGGGCTCATAAAGTTTATTTTTAATTATTATATGACTATTTTGTCAAGTCACCTCTTGGCAGCAAAGGGGAACTCTTTGTCTATTGAAGGATTATTCAGGTTGCTGGTCTGCTGAATATCCCAGTGCACTCAAGGCAGATATAAAAACCATCCCATGACACAGAGAATAATAGTACACTATGTTGAACTATATAAACTATATAAGCAGTCATTTCCCATAAATTTTATCTTGATCAACCAAAACAGAAGCATTTGGTAATCTACTTATTAGGCTTAACTTCTTAATGTTGGGTAGATAATTTGACAAGTAACATAAAGTAGAAAATTTCGAAGCAATTTCTTTGGAAAACTCATATCAAGATAGTGTGCAGGTGTTTTGGGCAGAAAAGGTATCTTACAATGAGATGGTCTGAAGTATACTGACAATCCTCACTGTCTCTCTTGAATATACCTCACATTTTGACTAATATCTACCACAAAAGAGGATATTTTGTTGTCACAATTTTGGGGAATCAGAATTTAACTCCAAAGTTGATTATTTTAGTAGAATCTTCTCATTGCTTAGGCTTTCAGTAAACAAAAGAACATGTTCTACTTACTAGGCATTTTCTAACTATACTTTTGTCTACATTTCATACTGTACAAAGAGACACAGTTCTAACAGACAGATTCTTCCAGGAAAGCATCTCCAGCTGAGCCAAAGGGTGAACAGAAACAACAAACACGGCGTTTTCCCTATTTGTAGCTAAGCATTTAATCTACAACAAGCAAACTGACTTAACATACATACTCCTCCTGACCCTGTTTCTTCCACATCACCATCTTTTCTCCCAAACCACCCTTTGAATCTATAAAATCCATATGTGGTGATATATTGTGTACCCTAATAAAGTTGTCTGAGGATCAGAAGACACAGCCAGCCATTAGATTAGACATACAGGTCAGGCAGTGGTGGCACACACCATTAATCCTATCACTCGGGAAGCAGAGATTTGTAACACTAGTCCAAAGGGGTAAGGTTCAAGGAAAGGTACTCCTCATCTTAGGAGCTTATCAAGTGGAAGTCTATAGGCAGACTTAGGGTTAATGTGACTTTGGCACTTTTGGATCCAAGAACCCAACAAGCCTTTCTTGTAGCTGTCTGAATACTGTATGCTGGGCTTTCATCTTAAAAACTGTTGACTACAGTCAAAACAGTCTTGCCCTTCATAATTGATTCAGCCATACTGAAAAATCAAATAGAGACCATGAAATGGGTCACAGCAGAACAAATTCAAAGAAATCACCTTCTCACTTGCACTAGATCTTCATGAGGGCAGTAAGCAGAAGTTTCAGCCAAGGGCCAACATCATTCAGTTACAATACAAGAAACACTTGTGTTAACACATGAACAGTAATAGCTAACTTGTCCTAACAAGCAAGGCTGTAACTCAAAGCAGAACTTCAGTGTCAATGAAATGACCATGTCTTGACAGGGAGTAGAGGATTCAACTAATTAACAGGAATTACTACCCACTAATATAGACTGGCGGCTCCTTAGGTAGGGATCCTGTATAATTCAATTTTAAAACTAAATTGTCAGTTCCTAAAAAGCATTAGAAAAAAAAAAAGAAAGCAAGAAGAGTAACTAAACTACTCCAATGAAGAAGATGAGGTTCTATTAAAATCTATTTTCTTCTGTGGTAAAGCACTGACAAGGTACCCATTTTCCTGTAAATAAATCCTTACCCATGTTTCTGTAAGCAGCAGCCCTAATGAAAACCATACACACACATACACACACACACACACACACACACACACACACACACACACACACACACA
>CABHPP010108028.1:1126-21859 GCA_902168425.1 Peromyscus attwateri
CAGGTGGCACTGGGGGACACTTGGTGCTGATCACAGAAGGTGAGCCACACTGTTTTGAACCTTCTTTAAAAATATGATTAGTGTAGAACTCACAGAGTCAATTCTGCAGGATCCAGATGGGAACAAGCCTCCTCCCTCTGCACACTTCTGAACCAGGGTGGAGTAAGCTTTCCAGTCAGACGGCACCATGGGAGGGGACAAAAGGAAGACAGCAGACCAGCCTGGCTCGGCCAATGAGTTACTTAAGACTTTTAGTCTCCTGTGGGCATGACGGTGCAGGCCTACCTTCCAAGCATTCAGGAGACTGAGGCAGGAGAATTGCAAATTTGATTACAGTCTGTTCTACAAAGCAATTAGACCAGCCTGATATAAAGAGTGAGACCTTCACCACTCCAGCAGGAGATGTTCTGAAGAGACACTTGTGGCCTTCCTTTCAGCTATCAGACTATGAAACTATGGACCCTAGAAACTGGAATTTCTCCAGGAATGCCATACTAAAGGAAGGCAGTGTCTGAAGCCTGGGGTCTGCCAGAAGAAGGACTTGTCTCCCAGGAAGCAACTTCACACAGCTCTGACAACTTGTCAAGCCAAGGGAGAGACTGGAACCCAAAGGGTCATTGATGGGCAGGACCACACCTTGACCAGAACTGCTTAGCTATGCATATCTCTTGCCTTCCATGTAGACTTAAGCTTCATGTCAGCACCTCAAAAATGGACTTAGGGTGGCACGACACCTCTTTATTTGTTCTTCACAAGTAGCCACATTGAATAAATCTCCCTCCTCTGATTTTCACTGACTCGTCTCTTTAATAAGCCACTGAGGACAGATTGCCAAGTCATGCTTAGGGCTGCCAGAGCCCAAGGTCTGACCCAAGAACTTCCAAATTAACTTACTATTTTGGGTGGAGGGAGGAGGGGAAAAAAAGTGTTTTAGTATAAGCTCAGAAATAAAATGGACAAACTTGTTTCTTTCTTAATTATACTTAACTGGTTTCAAATTCAAGATTAACTCTCACCTTATGAAGGGGCTGCCAGACTCTGTGTGTGTGTGTGTGTGTGCGTGCGTGCGTGCGTGCGTGCGTGTGTGTGTGTGTGTGTGAGAATGTGTACATGTGTGTGCACACACGTGTGTACACAAGTGTGTATGCATGTGTGTCTTCACCAGAGGTTAACTTCAGGTGTCTTCATCATTCACTCTCCACATGGTTTATTTATTTATTTATCTATCTCTTTGCTTAGACAGGGTCTACTAAGTAGCTTGGCTGGTCTGGAACTCTCTATGTAGACCAGGCTGGCCTTGAACTCACAGAGATCAGCCTGCCTCTGCTTCTCAACTACTAGGAGGTGTGTGCTACCATGCCTGGTCTCCCCTCTTCTCGTTTTAAATCTATTTAAATTTTAAATCACTTTAAATTTGCTTTCTTTGTAAACATGGATTAACTAGATCTTACAAATCTCAGCACTGCTGAATCACTTCCCATTGAATTCTGAGAGTTTCTGTTTTCCTTCCCTATGGGAGTCACACAGTGACTGTGTGCGGTGGTGACCTCGTGGCAGGTGCTTGTCTAAACACGGGGTGTGCAGTCACCTAATCTTCCCAGCACCTGAATAGCCTGGGACTTTCATTTTCTGTAGAGGGTTTGAAGTCCTGGTGCACACAGATAAGCACCAGGGAAGCCAGGACCGTTAATCTCCTGTTAATCTCCTTCAAGGAAGGGATGTATACCTGTTTTCCACCCAGGAGGCTGGGAGTGAATATAGTTAACAACCTGGTGGACTTTGCTGTCTATAGGGCCAGGCCTCACCCAAATCCACCAAAATGTCTATCCCAGACTCTCTCTCCTTAGGCCTTTATCTTTACCTTCAGTTTCCCCGTCAATAAAACCCATCCTTAGGGGAGAGATCACATGACTTTATAGCCTGGAGACCTCTATGCTATCTTGGTCAGAGACCACACCAGATCCTAGGCCCTTAAGCTATAGAACCTTCCTTGTAGAAGTCACACGCACTTTGCAAAAGAGTTTCTATGTAGCCACACTTTACGTTTTACTGGGCACGTGAAGACGGGATAATTGTTACCAGGAAACTTTTTTCCAAAGTCATTCTGTACTTAAATATGTCTGAAATAAACTGGCCTGGTGTCAGAGTCTAGAAGTTTGAACCGGCACTGGCTAAGTCATGCTGAACAGAGTTTCCTTCTTGCCTCACCTATTTTTTTCCCCCTGCCAGCCATGAAGCTAGTTGGGACCCCCCCCCCCCCAATTTCCCATCATTTCCAGATGGCACAGAGCAGTGAAGAGATTTGCCTAAGTCATATAGAAATGACAGTAGCCCAGAGTCAGGACTTCTGCCCTAAAATTCCAGTATCACTTTTAGATGACAGTTTGTAAATGCACAAAGATAAATGCTCCAAATTACCCAGGAAATCAATTATTTGAAATACAATTACCAAAGTAATAAAAAGTCTAATTTATTATAAAGTAATAAGTGACCTTTCTCACTAATACATTCATCAAGATCCAGCCCCGGGTCTCAAGGGCCAAAAGTACAAGAACAAAACTTCAAGGCAGCATAATCAGATAAGATACGTGTTCTGCTGGGGTGGCTTTGCACACTCTGCAGGACCACACAGCTCTTCGCCTGCATTAGACAAGGGTTGATGAAGTAGTCAGTACACAGGCTTCCATTCAAGCCCACAAAGTGAATTCTAGAGACTCTAGTTTAAGACACTAGGTCAGAGCTAGCCCCCTCCATCTCCTGTGACCATGACAACCTAAACAAACCCAGGAGCATCCTGCTGTCCATCTTGAGGCTCCCCACATGAATGATTCTTCAAACAAGCAGGCTTGTGAGGGTAGCTGTGCGGCTTTTTGTGCCCAAAGACATTCTTCTTTCATCCTGGTACTGAACAGTGGCTTCTCTGAAGACTCCCTCTGGTCACTTGCTTTTCCTCAGTTCCCTAGTACATGGCTGTCGAGCTGCTTTGGGAACAAGGACCGAGGCACCTGACTTCTGTGGGGATCTTTTCATTATTTGGAAGCTTTTAGAATTTTTTTTGTGTCAGAGCATAAGCCATGTCTGGGGCTGTTCTTCCATCTGTTTGTCCTTCTGCGCTCTGCCAGTCTCTACCATGGACTTTGTGGGGGACAACCTTCTGGTTCTCTACACACCACCACTTCCCACAGGCTCTGTCCCCTCCAGGGCTTAGGCAGCTCAGTCCCCACACGTGTCTGTCTTCATCTAACCTCCCGAGGCTGTTGCTGCGTCTGCCCTCCTGATCACCCATGTGTCCCTCCTGCACTCTCTTGACTGGTGTCATTCAGCGACGTCGGAGCCGGTGTTTCCCTTCTCCTTCTCCATGGTGTCCTTCTCATGGACATGGCCTTATCTACTTCTTCTCTCCCTTGATTCCATTTCTTCATGCTTACTTCATTACATTTTACTTGTTTGTTTATTTATTTAATGTGTGTGTCTGTATTTCTGTGTGTCTGTTCTGTGTTTCTGTGTATGTGTGTGTCTGTGTTTCTGTGTGTCTATATCTGTGTTTCTGTGTATGTGTGTGTCTGTGTGTTTCTGTGTGTGTGTGTGTCCATGTGTGTTTGTGTCTGTGTTTCTGTGTATGTGTGTGTCTGTGTGTGTGTGTCCATGTGTGTCTGTGTCTGTGTTTCTGTGTATGAGTGTGTCTATGTGTGTGTCTGTATTGGTGTGTGTGTGTGTCCATGTGTGTCTGTGTCTGTGTGACTGTGTGTGTTTCTGTGTATGTGTGTATCTCTGTGTGTGTGTGCCCATGTGTGCCTTTGTCTGTGTTCCTGTGTATGGGTGTGCCTGTGTGTGTGTCTGTGTTGGTGTGGATGTGGATGTGTGTGTCTGTGTGTCTGTGTCAGTGTGTATGTGTGTGTGTCTATGTTTCTGTGTATGTATGTGTCTGTGTTTCTGTGGATGTGTGTGTCTGTGTGTGTGTCTGTGTGTGTGTGTGTGTGTGTCTGTGTGTGTGTGTGTGTGTATGCATGTCTACTGCATGTGCTTGCATGTAGAGATCAGAGGACAACTCGTATCTCTCCCTCTACCATGTGGGTCCCAGAGATTGAACTCAGCTCGTCAAGCTTCTCAGCAAGCATCTCTGGCAGTTGGGTCGTATCTCTAGTCCACCTTCGTGCTTACTTTAAATGCTTGGTCTTCCTATGAGACAATATTTCACTGTGTATCCCTGGCTGGCCTAGAACTCCTATGTAGACCAGGCTGGCCTTGAGCTCACGGAGATCTGCCTCCTGAGTGCTTGAGTTAAAGGTGTGTGCCACTACGTCCTGCTTGTTTTTGTTTAGAGGAAGGATCTCATGTAGTCCGGGTTGAGAACTTACCATGGAGTGGAGAATGACCTGACCCTCTGCCTCTACCTCCCAGTACTGCACTACCACAAAGTGGTGGTGATCCACTCGGGCCGGCTTTGTGCATATTAGATAAGCATCCTATTGACTGAGCCAGATCCCCAGTCCTTCAGTTGAGGACTTGATAACACATATCTATCTGGCCTGGCAGGAGCCCAGGCTCCCTCCACAGGGAGAGTCCAGGAAGTGGCGATGCCCAGGACACTGCCTCTGAGAGACCTGATAGGTTTGGCCTATAACTAGGAAGGCTCCCTGGTGACCCCCAGGCCTGGCCTAGGGCTGTAGACAAAGGAGAGGGCCCGAGGAGCCTGGCTGCTCTGGCCACCTGGGCCCATGGGTGATTTCCTGCAGTGGGAGTAGAAGACACCTTTGCCTTGGTCACTGGGATCTCTGGGATAGCGGCCTGAACAGCAGGGCGAGACGTCCCTGCCACCATGAGCAAAATGTTCAGAGGGCAGGAGGGAAAGAGAAAGGAAGAGGGCATCACACCAGCATGGGGCCTGGGGCCACCCTCCCAACACACATATACGCCACCATATGCTCCTGTGCAAGGCCTACACAGTTCCCTCAAGCCTCTTGGCATTTTCTCTTCCTCCCTCCCTCCCTCCCTCCCTCCCTCCCTCTCTCCCTCCCTTCCTTCCTTCCTTCCTCTCTTCCTTCCTTCCATCCTCTTTCTTTCTTTCTTTCTTTTTTTTTTGGCGGGGGAAGTTGGTTTTTCAAGACAGTGTTTTTCGGTGTGGCCCTGGTTGTCTTGGAACTCACTCTGTAGACTGAGCTGACCTCTGACTCACAGAGACCCTCCTGCCTCTGCCTCACGAGTGCTGGGATTAAAGGCGTGTGCCACCACCACTGCCTGGCACCTCTTGGCACCTTCTGTGCTCCAGGTCTCCACAAGAAAAGCCCGAGAGAACCCTGGCCAGACGTCCTAGCTGAAGAAAACCTAAGAACTCAATAGCTTAATTTTTTTTCTTTTTTTTTTAATTTTTATTTTATGTGCATTGGTGTTTGGCCTGCACATGCCTGTGTGAGGGTGTTGGATCCACTGAAACTGGAGTGACAGGCAGTCATGAGCTGCCCTGTGGGTGCTGGGAATTGAACCCAGGTCCTCTAGAAGACCAGCCAGTGCTCTTAACCACTGAGTCATCTTTCCAGTCCCCAGCCTAAAAGTTTTTAAATGAGGCAAAATACAGAGAAGGCATCTCAGTTTCCCACTGCCTGGGAAACAAGCACTCCTCCCACGAAGGCATGAACGCCCCAAGTCCTCTAGTCAGGGACCGCTGGTCCTGAACCAAGCACAGGGTGGGTATCTTCTTGCCTCCTCTACTGTAGAAAAGACTTTAGGGCCTATTAGCACCTGGAATGTGAGCCCTGAGGAACCAGGCAGACCAGCGTGGGCCAAGGGACACCTAGGGAAGGACGCAGAGGAGGGTCGCCATTTGCTCAGATTCGCGGAGTACACCCTATGCGGAGAACATCACTAGTGCCTCGCTGAGCCCAGGTGGCCAGGCCCTTGGGTGTCTGAATCTTGGCACAAGCTGTCTCCTGCTCTGGAGCAGAGGCGGGTTACAGGTGCTGTCCAGCCACCTTACAGGCTCACGGTGTCCTGGGAACTGGCCAGATTTCAGCCAGTCGCTCAAAAAGAAAAGCTCTGTGTCCTTACATCCTTACAGCCCTAGAATGTGACAGCCCTCTCCTCCACCCCTTGTTGCGTGCCAGACACTTTCTTGGTACAAGGCCATGCTGTCCTCGGAGCCAGGTGTGATGGTTTGAAAGAAAACGCCCCCCAAAGGGAGTGGCACTATTAGGAGGTGTGATCTTGTGGGGGAAGTGTGTCACAGTGGGGGCAGGCTTTGAGGTCTCTTTTGCTCAAGCTTCTCTCAGTGTGACTGTCAGTCGACTTCCTGTTGCCTCTGAGTCAAGGTGTAACACTATCAGCTCCAGCAGTATATCTGCCTGTGCAAGGCTATGCTCTTCGTTGTGATAACAGACTGAACCTCTGAAACTGTAAGCGAACCCCCTCAGTTAAATGTTTTCATTTATAAGAGTTGCCATGGTGATGGTGTCTCTTCACAGCAATAAAAACCCTAATTAAGATAACAGGTAACCTCAAGAAGCTTGAGGAATGGCAGTTTGGGGCCAACCAAGGGCACCACGGCCATGTTGCCAGTACTCATCAAGTTCAAGCACACTAGAGAGCTGAGCTTTGAGGAGAACATAGTTCTGGGATTGCTGTATGTAGACAGAGGCACAGGAGCAGACATATCTTACTGTCATGAAAAGCCTTATGTTCTTAAAACATCTTAAATGGTATATTCTGTAGCCCTCTGAAGTGTTTGAAGTCCATCTATCTATATAAAATATATCTCTGTTTAACCTTGAAAACATAACTAACATGACTAATAGTTTGATTGTTACAGATGACTAACTACTAACCTGCATTTCTTAATTATCCTAAATAGTTTGTAATAATAGCTTTCAAGGACTAGAACTTTACATCACATTTTTAAGTGACTTGCACAGGTACAATTCCTTAAATGAGAGTAGAAATATATATAAAATATATTATAACAAAAAGAACCTTAAATTTGTATCAATATACAAAAATCCATGCCAATGTAAAATATTTGAAACTAGTAGTTGCTTTTTAGTTTAAAAGTAGATTCAATAATCTACCCTTCTATCCTATCATTCTTATATCCCTCCTTTTTTTTAACTAGATAAGAGAGAAAGGTTAGAGGAAAGTAAAATGAGAAAGAAAGAAAAGAAAGAGAGAGAATGAAATTACGTTGGTCAGAGGCTTATAAAGGCAAAACCCATCCAATGGGGGCGAGCATACATCCGGAGGTACTTCCGGCCTTTGTACCTCCCGCCTGTGTGTGATCAAGCACATCCTGTGTAGTTGTGGCAACCAAGGCTGTTTAAAAAAAGTGATAACACATGGCTTCCATGAACAACAGCCCCGAGCACTCCAGGAAGTTTTCTGTCCTTGAGCAAGTGGGACTTACAGGTTAGAGGCATTTTTGTTTTGTGGTTCTCTTAAGCACAGTCATTTAAACTTAAAACGTAACTTTAGCCATCATGTGTGTTTCTGTAATGACTCTAAGTCCTGACAGTTGACCATCAAGATAGACCATCACACGGGTGAGAGGCTTCAGTCCGCCTGCTTGATCACACAAAGGCTGGAAGTACCTCAGGATGTATGCTTGCCCCCAATTGGATGACAGTGAGAAGTACGTAGCCTTGAGGGTTTTACCTTTATAAGCCTCTGACTAATGTAATTTGATGTGGTACTCTGGGAATCCTGGATATGGACCTAGCTCAGCATCCATCATCTTGGCCAGTGTTTAGTAAAGCTTGCTTCAAATTTCACTGAAAACTTATGGGAATGGTCTTATTCTTGCTTGGTGGGATTAACATTTTCTGGAGGCCCAGCAAGATCAGGCCATCCACCCAAATTCTAAACCTTCACTCCAAGACTCCAGGGCTGAAGGGCAGCCTCAGAAGATGTGCACCTTGAAATGTTCCAAGGCTCCGAAGCATGCTTTTGGATTCAGGGACTATTGGAGTGAACTGCCACACTGTGAAAAGCAACCACCATCTATGGTGGCCTCCCCTGTTAAGTAATAGTCTGGTTCTGTTCCATAGTATCCAAATCTGGGGTGAGGAAGTGTTCAACAGAACCCAAATCCTCTCCCATCCAGGAAAGAAGTGAGATGCCACCCACATGCCTGGTTCTGGTTGTTGGGAAAGTTTTGTCTGTCTGTTTTGTGTGTACGGGTGGGTCTGTGTTTTCTGGTGTGTTCATAAATTTTGTGGCAAGCAAGATGGATATGGGTTAAGCTCAGCTGAATGTCTGAATGATGGTGGCCACTGCTTGTTTTGTTTCGAATGATCTCCTTTGAGTGTGGGAGCTTTCTGTTTTCTGTGTTTATGGGTTTTGATTCTGCTACTGCCAGCCTCCAGCCACCACCGCTAATGCAGTTTGCCATGGCTGCTTTGATGGCCAGAGCTCAGAATTTATCTCTGAGCTTTCTGGTCATTGGAATCAGTTTAGCAGGGATTCAAATGTCTTTTGGGTGTGGGTAATATTAAAGTTATTTCATGCTGTTCTACTTTATTGAAAAGCTGGCTCTGGAGTTGGGTCATGGCTCTGTCTCCTCTAGACACAAGCAAGCTTATTTAGGTTTCCTCTATGTCCTATATCAGAAGATCTACCTGACTCTGTGACAGGGAGAAGAGAGCAAAACAGAACAGAAAAAAAGTAAATTAGACTAGTGGTTTCATTTAACTGCCTAAAACTTTGCTAAGATATAAAGCTCATCTCAAAATGTGTAAGTTTATTGTGTGAACTTTCTGTACCTCAAGATATGTAAGTTTATTGTGTATGTTTAAAAATCTGTAAAATTTGTAACAAAAAAGTGAATGCTGGACAGTAGTGGTGCACACCTTTAATCCCAGTACTAGGGAGGTACAGGCAAGCAGATCTCTGTGAGTTCGAGGCCAGCCTGGTTTACAGAGCAAGTTCCAGGACAGCCAGGTCTGCACAGACAAACCCTGTCTCAAAAAACCAAAAAAAGAAGGGAAGGAGAAAGACGTTAACTTAAAGCTCAAAAAAACAGAGGACTGGGGCTGGAGAGATGGCTCAGAGGTTAATAACTGGCTGCTCTTCCAGAGGACCCGGGTTCAATTCCCAGCACCCACATGGCAGCTCACAACTGTCTATAACTCCAGTTCCAGGGGATCTGACACTCTCACACAGTCATACATGCAAGTTAAACACCAATGCATATAAGAAATAAAAAAGAATCATAAAAAAAAAAACAAAAAAAAACCCCAAAGGATTGATAGTTAAAAATCCAAACATAGGTAATCTTAAGGAACCATGTGGCATGATACCATTTTGAGATACAAGCAACATGTGACTTACAGCCATCTCAGCTACTATTATTCCTCGGGATGGAGGCAACTGTCTTTGCTAAGGTTGGAGAGTCTAATTTCCATGTGGCTTCACAACCATCTTGATTAAAGGTGACCACATGCTATAAACCAACCCAGGAAGCAACAACAGGTCTCCAAGATGTTTTGAATTAGTAATAGGTTTTCTGCTCCAAACAACAAGTTTCTCCACCCACGCAGTAAGCCAGATCAAGCTGAATTTAAAAAGTATAGCAACAAGTTTATTGAGAGCAAAGCAACTCCTGGGCGGGTTCGCTGGTCTCAGAGATTGAGAAGTCGCACGCCCGAGCCAGGGCAGGAAAGTTTTATAGATTGTAGACAAGGGGTGATAACATGTCCTCCACAAGCTGGGTTTTTGCCCAAGTATGGTCAAAAGCTTTGGTGGGGAGTTGGGTGGCTTCAGGGGAGGAAGCTGCAATAGTCACCAAGAGTGAGGAACTGGACTTTTGGTCCCTGTCCTTTGTTCAGAGATTCTCTGAGTGGGCAGAGTTTAGAGGGGGGAGAGAGGGAGGGAAGGAGGGAGGGAGGGAGGGCTGGAGGGAGGGGGGGAGGGAGGGAGGAAGGGAGGAATGGGGCTTCCCAGACCATGCAAGGGCAAGGAGGCTCCAGAGGAACAATTAGGATGGACTTTTATATGGTAATTCTTGTCCTGAAAACAAAGTCATTAAAAACAAGGTTTACAAAAGGTAAGATTTAAAAACAATGCTTGTTTAATAAGGTAGTAAAGCTGCACCTCCGTGCCTTCATGTACAAGAACGTACCTCGTGCTGGCATTTGAATTTTGTAATGTAAGAGACACCCAGGTGGTATTATTGCTTTTAAAGACATTAAAGGTTCATGGAGAGCGGAGGCTTGGCACTGTATGGCAGGGCTGGAGATCCTAAAGAGACCCTAGGAGAGGCTACTGGTGAAAACACAGCCCCCAGAAGTTTTGAAAATGTGGGTGCCACAGGCTGTAATCATGTGATTCCAAGGGTGGGGCCTGAAGGGTGCCCAAGCCAGAGGGGCCAGCAGATTGTGAGTGAATCCTAGATACTGAGCATTGAGTTGTTTGCACTTTTGGAGTTTGGCTTCGTTTTGTCTAGATTTGTGGGTGTGCCCGGTTGCTCCCTCTTGAAGTAAAAAAAAAAAAAGGCACTTAATTTATTTTTTTGATATGGCAGGAGCCCACAGTTGAGAGATTCTAAACTTCTTTAAAAGGAAATTTTGGAGTTTTACAGAAAATTTAAACAAACAAAAATAAACTGTACCTTTTAAAAGTAATAGGTTTTAAAATGTTTAAATTCATAAGGCTGTGGGACATTTTAATTTTATAAAATGTGTTATATTATGGTGTCTTTATTAATATGAAATTTCTAAATAAATAAATAATGAAAGAGAGAAAGAAAGTTTTAATTTGATACTAAAAAAACTTCAATTTAGAAATTAATTGTTTTTCAGGCTCAAACTTAGCAGAAATAAAGCTGTGAAATTCTAATCTTTTAAAAGCTACTAACTTATTGTGAACTGCTATGTAATTCATTCACAGACACAAGCTTTATTTAGCCCCTGTATGTGTTTTCAAGGCTAAGCCTAAAACAAATAACGAAAAACAAGCAAAGTTTATTCAAAATCAAGTATACTTAATAGATTATAGTCCTCAAACTCTTCAAAGATCTGCTGAATATGGCATTTTAAATGTGTAATGGAAAAAGTTTTCCATAATTGACAGAAATGCTAGCTCCTAGTGGTGACCCTAAGGTCTCCAAAGAAGACTCTGGGGCACAGACAACACCATCTTGATTGTGGTAACACTAACCACAGGGTAAAACTGAACCATGATTCTCCCTCCTCCAGGACCCTGCCCAAACTGTGGACAAGCAGGACACTGGAAAGTGGATTGCCCCACTTTGCTTAGACAAGGCAGGCCAGTTCCCCCAAGTTCCTCCTCCATAGGAAAGTGTCTCAGATCTTCTGGACCTAGTGGCCAAAGACTGATGCTTCCCTGAGACCTCTGCCCCCTACTAGGCCACGGAAACCATGGGGGCCTAGGGTAACCATCCAGGTCATTTTAGTTGACACATAGGCCATTTGGTTTATACTTCCTGCTATAATGTATCCTTCTCAGATCTTTGATGATGTTGATGGCTAAGTGTAGCTTTATGTCAACAACAGCAAGCAAACCAGCTCCTTCCCAGAGGCTGCAGCCACCTTGTTAGTTCATTTCAAATCAGGCCTTGCCTTTCTTAGAGCTACTATGTAGCCATAAGTTTTCCTGTGTCCCTCCCAGTCATGCAGCTGCTCAGATCCAAGTAAGTGTATAGAGGCTTCTATTAATTATAAACTGGACGGCCTATGGCTCAAGCTTCTTGCTAGCTAGCTCTTATATCTTAAATTAACCCATTTCTATTAATCTATGTTTTGCCACATGCTCCATGGCTTTACTGGTCTGCCGGCACGTTGTTCCTTGGGTGGCAGGCTGGTGTCTCCTCTGCCTCTGCCTTTTTTCTTCCTGTCTCTGACTTGAATTTCCTGCCTGACTATAACTTGATGCGCCAAAGGTCAGAGCAGCTTCTTTATTAACCAATCATAGCAACACATAGTCACAACATACAGAAAGCTATCCCATAGCACTACTAGGTCTCCTGCTGAGAAAGGCAGACAGGTTTGTCTTGCTAACAGGCTTCCTATTAAAAGATAAACAGGTTTCAGGTGTAAGTTTTTACTATTCCTTTATTTAAAAGAACTTGGTTTGCAATGACTGCTCTCAGCAATAACTACTCATGTCTCTGATAAATGATTAGAGGGAAAGAAAAAGGTTCAACGTTTATGTAAGTTCTGAGGGTCTAAGGAAGTGTTCTAAGGTAAATACAAATTGTAAAGTTCTGAGGATGTGAAAGCTTACATAAGTTGTGAGGGTCTAAAACGTGTAAATTTAAGTTAGAAAGGTATAAGGAGGTGATCTAAGGGATGTAAAAAAGAGAGAAATGTTTCAGATTTCTTTCCCCCTCTATGCTATTGTTACACTAAGATTCAAAGGTTCAGAGTTTTAACATTGATCAACAGAGTTCTGAGAATCTGGGAAATCACTGACTACTACTTTCAGTCACAAGCTCAAGATTTTAGATTTCCTTTGGCTGTCTTCTAAGTATAGACTTAAAGGTGCTTCTTGTTGGGCTAAAGACATCTCTGTCCAATCTATATAGCTAGCCCTCTGGACAGAGAAAAGAGTGTTAATGCTTTTTAACCCAGAGCTGTAGCTTTTGTTATGACTCAAAGGCATGCATCTACTCCAGCTGTTTTACAGACACCTCTTAGCTGCTTTGTCTACAGTATGGATTTCAGCACAGATTACAAACAGTGGTAATGCTACTATGATTTTTTGTAAACTGAAGATTCATGTAAGCATCAGGGAGTCAAGGGAGTCATAAGACCTGAGTCTACCTGTCACAGGTCAAATGGACTCCAGATTAGTACTTCTGTCACGTCAACCAACAACCTGAGTTTCCTTGCCTACTGTGTTTTCCTGAGGGGGGAAGCTCCAAATGTAAGATTTTCCTTTAAGTTTCTTAACTTTAACTTCTGTGCCTAGTCTATATCTGTCTCAGCAGATTTCCACTTGGCTGACACCATCCAGAATCATCTACAGACTACAAACTACACCAAACAGCTACAAGCCCTGGACTTGCTGAAAGCTGATGTGAACCAGTCCAGTCGACATGATTGCTCTCTGTCTCTTCAGCTGGGTCAGTGAACCAGAAGCTTCTGGTGATTGTCCCATTGCCTGAATCCCCTCCTGGCTTTTGACTAGCATCCCAGCCTTCCTGGGTCCTGACAACAGCATTCTAATTTCAGCAGGAAGTAGTTACAGAAGAGAGTACATAGCCCCTTATCCTCTACAAAAGATTGGAATGTTAGGTCAAAAGGAAACTCCCCAGCAAAGGGGACAAAATGACTATCAATAGTGCCTATTGACAGGAAAGGCACCGGTTAAAACCAAATAGAGCCAGATCTATCAACAGTAGATTTGTTAGCTGAAGTTCTTCAGGGTGATAGGGTACTTAACCTGCTCTATGTAGAACAAGGAGGTTATTGTATGGCTTTAAGAGAAAACTGTTGTTTCTATACAAAGCCACCCTTGAACCATTAGAGATAATCTGTTTGTGCTTAAAAAATGCAAAAAAGGGGGACCTGAGATGAAATAAATGACTGATCCCCAGTCTCATTTTCATGCTCCTCCTAGATAGTGACTCTGATGTCAGCCATCACAGGGCCTTTGGCCCTTCTGCTTCTTCTAATTACACTTGGCTCCTAATCATTAATGCCTTAACTAGATACATAAATTCCCATCTGGGTGCCATCAAGCTGGTGGTTCTTAGATCCCAATATAAACAGGTACCCACCACAGAGTCAAGGACTTGAATCAGGATACAACTCGAGTGGGGTTATATGAGGACTAAAGTTATGTTTTAAGATTAAATTGCTCTGCTTAAGAGATCTATAAAACAAAAAACACATCTAACCTGTAAGCCCCACTTGCCCAAGGACAGATAACTTCCTGGAATGCTGTGGGCATTCATGTAATATATGAATGTACATGTAATATAACAAGCCATGTGTTTTCACTTTTGTAAACAGCCTTGGTTGCCCCGACTGCTCAGGATGTGCTTGATCATACACAGGAGGAGGTAGGTAGGCAGGAAGCGTGTCAGGATGTGTGCTTGCCCCCAATTGGCTGAAGGTGGGAAGTACATAGATTATAAAGGTTTTGACTTTGCAAGCCTCTGGCTAATGTAGTTCAGGACCATACTCTGGGAATCCCAGGTATGGACCTGGCCAGTGTCCATCATCCTGGCCACTATTTAATAGAGCTTGCTTCAAATTTGGTTCAAAAAATGTGGTAATGCTCTTTTTCTCTCTCCGTGGGATTAACACACACCCCTGGGTGTATCTATGATGGTGTTTTCTGAGAGATTTAGCTAAGCAGAGAACTCACCTGAATGTGGGTGGCAACACCAAATGGGCTGGGGTCCCAGCCTGAATAAGTAGAAGAAAGCGAGCTGTGCATCAGCTTTCATCTACTTCCTGACTACAGAATCAATACGACCATCCTGCTTACTCCCCTGCTGCCGTGAACATCCCTGACATGATGGGCTGCATCACCAAACATAGCTGAAGGAAACCTTCGTTTCTTCCTTCTACTCAAGAAAGTACTCTTAGAAGTATGCTTACACTTCTTTGTACTTTCGTCAGGCATTTGCTCATGGCAATGAGAAAAGTGGCTAACATATCTGTGGTCTAGTTTGCTTTTCCTGATGAATGAGAATCAGGAAACTTCTAACAAACTAACAACTAATAAAACCGAAATTGTCGGGCTGGAGAGATGGCTCAGAGGTTAAAAGCACTGACTGCTCTTCCAGAGGTCCTGAGTTCAGTTCCCAGCAACCACATGGTGACTCATAACCATCTGTAATGAGATCTGGTGCCCTCTTCTGGACTGCTGTCATACATGCTGTATACATAATAAATAAATCTTAAAAAAATAAAGTTTGTGTTTTAAAAAAAAAAAAAAAAAACCGAAATTGTCTACAGAGGGCTGGGGAGAAGTCTCCGTGAGCAGAGTGCTTGCTTCACCAGTGTGAGATCTGGAGTTTGGATCCCCAGAACCCAGGGAAAGGGGACGTATAAAGGCCTCCTGTAATTTCAGCCCTCAGGAGGGGATAAATCATATTGGCAAGCTCTGGGTCCAGCAAGAGCCCCTGCCTCAATAAAAAGTAAAAAATGGTCAGAGAAGACACTCAACACCAACTGTGAGCCTCTACACACCCACACACATGTGTACCACACCCACTTAAACACACTTTTAAAAATTGCCTACAGAGAAGATGTAGATTTTCCTAAAGACAAGAAGAATACTAAAAGCAATGAATGAGGGGGGCTGAAAAGACAGTTCAGGAGTTAAGAGCACCTACTGCTCTTAGGGAGAGTTCAGATCTCAGCACCCACTGGGTGGCTCACAATTACCTATAACTCCAGCTCCAGGGGATCCAACACCCTCTTCTGGATTTCTCTGGAACTGTATTCATGCACATATACTCATACAAAGACATATACATATACACATAATTTGAGGGGGTGGTAACAAGATAGGGTCTATGTAGCTCTGGCTCTCCTGGAACTCACTATATAGACCAGGCTGATCCCAAACTCACAGAGATCCACCTGCCTCTGCCTCCCAAGTCCTGGGATTAAAGGCATGCACCACTATTCCCAGCTTATATACACATAATTAAAATTTTAAAAATATGATTTTTTAAAAGAGGGTCAAGGATACGGTTCAGTTGGTAGCCTAGCATGCACAAAGCCCTAGATTCTAATCCCCAGCACTGCATAAACTGGGCCTGGTGGTGCATGCCTTTAATACCGGCATTTGGGAGGTGGTGGCAGGAAAATCAGAAGTTCAAGGCCATCGTCCTTAGCTACACAATGAGTTCAAGGCCAGCCTGGAATACACAAGACCCTGTGTCAAAAGACAAAACAAGAGTCGGGGGAGATGATAAAGTGGTTAAGAGTGTGTGTTATTCTTGCAGAGGACCTGAGTTTGGTTCTCAGCACCCAGCTCAGGTGCCTCATGACCACCTGGAACTCTGGCTCCAGAGGACCTGACACCCTTTTCTGGCCTCTGCAGGCACCTGCACTCATGTGCACATACCCACACACAGACACATATACACATAATTTTAAAATAATAATAAAGACAAATCCTTTTTAAAAAAATAAACAAGAGCAACCACAAAAAGAGCTGTTCTTGCTTAAAACCAGGGTGCTTGTAATCCTGAGGTTTACCATTTCAGCATTTCTCTCCTCCCAAGTCTAAACAGTGGCCTCATAAATCACCTGAGAAAGGCATTTACACAAGAAAATCTTTAAAGCAAGAAAAATAAACCAGCTCACATGTTTCCCTTAAATTTAAACTTTCCTTGAAGTCTATGCTTCACTTAAACGTTGTTGTAAATGACGTCCTTTGAGAAACGTAACTAAGAATTCCTGAGGCTCTAACACAGCCCCGCATCTCTCTCTGCAGACCTCCACGGGAACTCCCACCAGGCCTCGGATTCTGCATTGCTGTTCCCTACGGGATGCTCCATTTAAATACTTAACAAACTCCCTAACTTAGCGAAGCCAAGGATCCAGCGTCACCTGTGTGGGTGTCCCTAAGGGGACGGGCCGGCTGGTGGCTGAGGGGCTGTCTCCTGGCTGCTGCTGACCGAGGCAGTGTCTTGGTTCCTAATGATTTATCTGGAATCCAGCCGTTCCCTGCACTGAAAGGCAAATGAACTGCAGTTTGATGTTTTCTTCCCACGCCCAGCATCTCTGCAGTTCCTCTCTGCCGCTCTCTTATGTCCAGCCCTCCTCTCTCTGGACTGAGGCTTGGAGGTTTACCTACAGTTATATCTTAGTTGTTGGATTGAGTTGATGTTAAAGTAACTTTTACAACTTTTTTTTTTTTTGAGACAGGGTTTCTCTGTGTAGATTTGGAGCCTGTCTTGGAACTCACTCTGTAGACCAGGCTGACCTCGAACTCACAGAGATCCGCCTGCCTCTGCCTCCCGAGTACTGGGATTAAAGACGTGCGCCACCACGGCCCCAATTTAGAACTTCTTTATTATGCTTTTTGTACTCAGCAATGTTTTCAATCAATCAGATTTTGTTTGTTTGCTTGTTTGTTTGAAACAGGATATCTCTATTATTTATTCCTGGCTGTCCTGGAACTCACTATGGAGACCAGGCTGGCCTCAAACTCACAGATATCCACCTGCCTCTGCCTCTCCAGTGCTGGGATTAAAGGAGTGGGCTACCACTGCCTAGCTGCAAATTTCTTCAACTGGGTGTAATGGAGCACACCTTTAACCCAGTACTCAGGAGGCAGAGGCAGGCGGGTCTCTGTGAGTTTGAGGCCAGCCTGGTCTCTATAGTGAGTTCCAGGACAGCCAGGGCTACATAGAGGCCCTGTCTCAAAAAACCAAAGTAATACATTGGTAGAAACATCAGGTAGGCAGGAAACTACAAGTCAGGCAACCTCTGTTTCAGGGGTCAGAGGCTCTCTGATGACATTCTTAGTTTTCAGGTTGGTGGCTGTTAATACATTCCAAGGGTTTTACCTGATAGTCACAAGGGTATTAGGCCAGACACAGAGGCAGGTGATGAAAAGCTACTGAGTGAGTAAAGGTAATTTGCCTGTGGATCAGCAGCATTCCAATTTTCTTCGATCATGAAGTTCCATTCAGTCAGTCAGCCTTGTAAAATCTTCAACACAAAGACTTGATCTGGAAGCTTCAGTTCACACTATGAAGCCCAGGCTGGCTTCCAGCTCCTGACAGTACCAGTGCCTCAGCCTCCCGTGTCCAGGGTCACACCAAATCCACACACTTGGCTTAGATTATTCTTACCCTGTCACAGTAAAGAAGGTTCTTACAGAGACAATGGCTATGTTTATGGTCACGAGCATGCTTCCGGGAGAGCCAGAATACTACACTCTCAAGATCCCGGTCAGAAAGACCCTGCCCACTCTGTGAAAAGACCCCCACAGGATGAGGACTCCACTCTGCAGGGACAGGAGGCACCGCCTGGCCCAAAGGCTTTGAGACAAGCATGCCTCTAGGGCCAGAGGACAGCTGGGCTTGCAGGTGTTGCTGGGAGGCTGACACCCTGGAGACTCCTGGAGATTCTAGATGCCTTGAAGTAGGGCAAGGGAGAGTCCCAGGGGCAGTCCCCAGAGGCCCTTAGGTGGGAATCCTGGGGTTTCCCTGCACAGAATCAGGAGCCCCACCCCTTGGCTTAGATGGGGTGTGAGGCAAATCAGAGCTAGATGGGGAGCTGCAGTGGAAAAACTTCTTAGGTAGCTAGGGAGCTTCCTCCTGGCCCTCCTTGATCCTCCCTCCTTCCCCTCCCGCCCTCTGCCTGCTCTTCCTGCGGAGACAGCTGGTGGAAACTCCTCTTCCTTATTTTCCGGAGCGTGACTCAGCCAGGCAGCTTCTCCTCCACCCCCACTGCCACCCCCAGCTGGGGCTCCTCCCCAGGGGCTCCCCAGAACTGGCCCCCCTGTCAATTCCATGTGTGAAGCCCTGCTGAAAGTCCCTTCCAGACCTCAGTCAGGGAGGAAAAGGGCACCTGAGCAGCCTCCTGGGGAGGAGTCACCAGCCCTCCTGATGGGTGCCTTGAAGAAGCCTCACAGAGGTGTGGTGGGCTTCAGATGACCACCCTGATTCAGGCGAGGGCTGAGTAAAAAAGAGCAGTCAGGCCAAGAAAGGCGGGAGCTCAGGGAGGAGTTTCCGGAAAGCACAAGGAAGCCAGAAAACCCTGGAAGTTTTCACAAGCAGGAGGTGAGGCCACTGTGGAATGCTGCAGGGAGAGGCAGACTGATCTTGACCCCAGCTGCAGAATGAGAACCTTCCTCACCCTTCATCTCCTGCCTGCCATCCCACCCAGACAGTCCTGGAAAACAGCGGCAGAAACTGTCCTATGGTCAAGTCCCTTCCCCTAGGCCCAGTGCTGAAGGTGACAGGATCCTAGAACCCAGGCCGAGGCACCCAGCCTGAGTCACCCGTCCCCACCCTGTGAAGTCCACTTGTGGCGGGCCTGTGCCAAAGTCGTGCCCAGAGGACCAGCTAAGAGGCCTTCTGCCGGGAGGCACTTACAAGCCCAGTCAGATCCTGTTGCCACCCTGGCGTTGAGCTGTGGCCCCTCTCATGCTCCATCCCCAAGGAAGTTCCCTAACAGCTATACTGGAGGCTTGTATCCAGCTGGGCACGCCCAAGTTATGTCAACTTCAAAGTCTCCTCCCTGCCAGCCACTCCCATCTCCAGCCTCAGTTTCCCTATTTGTAGTCAGGAATAACAAGATGCCCTGCTGTCCTGACTGCAGAGAATATGAGGCTTTGACAACAGGGCCTGTGACACCAAAGCCCAGATCAGCGATAACCAGATGTGGTTTCTGCCTTCGAGCGAGCCCTTAGCCTCCAGGACCCCAAGTTCACTTGTCCATGGAGAGGTGGCCACATCTGCTGGGCAGAGCCATTCCTGAGACCCAGTGCCTGTCACTTGCGTGCTGAGGACCTGCGACAAGCTTGTACCACTGAGCAGGGCGGATGGAGAGAGTGCCTGCTCCTATTCTGGACTTGACGAGTTAGCCCATGACCAGACAAGAGCGGACTACAAAGCAAGGTCTGCTGTGTCCTCTGGTTCTGTTTTTCCAGAACCAGGCCTGACAAGGGCTGCAGGGAAATACGTCACTCCCAAGGGACCTCAGGCATTCTGGCTGTACTTTAAGAGTCACAGGCTAAGAGGAGGGAGGACTGAGACCCTGAGGGAAGACAACGTAGTAGCTAACATTACTACCTTACCTCACCTCAGCCAGCTGACCACAGTGCCGGCCCCCAGTATCTCCAGAGTCTCCTCCGGCCTCAGACCGCCTCTCTGCTCCCTTTACACCAGTTGAGAACTGGTGACCCGGCTCTCACACCAGCCATTCTCCCTCCTTTTATGCTAAGACTCAAACTCACTCACGCCTAGCAATCTGCCATTTGACCGTTCCCCAGCTCTGCTTCTGGCCTCTGTCTGTCTGTCCCACTTCAGCTGCTCATCAGCAGGTCACAAAGCAGGGCCTTTCCCCGGCGTCTGCTCTTGGAATGAATCTGCCCTTTCTTTCGCACTGATTCAGCCCTTGGCTTGTGCTTTCCATGAGCCCCATCTGAAGAGTTCCAGCTACCCCTACACTGGACTTCAGCCAAGTCCTTAACTGTACTCCTAGTCACTTTTTCTGCCTCTACCTGGCCTTGATTGACATCTTGGCCATTTTCCTTGGCCATAGCTGGGCAGGGCCTGAAGGACTTGACACACATCTCCAGGTGGCTCTCCAGCAGCCTCTGGAGACTAGAAGCTGGGTTGCTATTATCATGTTCTAAGGCCTAAGAGGCCGTAGCTCCCAGCTTCCAGCTCCCAGTATCCTAGGTGCCTGCTTGAGGCCAAACCTCTCATCAGGGAGAGAGAGACAGCCTAGACCATTGAGCACACAACCAGCGGGGCACTTCCTGCCTCTGAGAACTCCCTTGGCAGTCTGAAGCCCGGGGGCAGGAGCTTCTGTAACCCGGCACAGTGGTGCCTCAGTGGTCGGTCTGTGCCTGCCCTCCCCCGTTCCACGATCCAGCAAACCACAAGTATGACTGCAGCAGAAGGGTGGGAGATGATTCAGGCCCTGAGTCAGCAGCTTCCAGAAAAGGAGACAGCCATCCCTTCACCAACACAGGAAGGGCGCTCAGCCCTGTTAGCCATGCCAGTGCTGCTCAAATAAAGTGCAGGGGCCCTGAAACACACACACACACACACACACACACACACACACACACACACACACA
>CABHPP010108028.1:21869-44242 GCA_902168425.1 Peromyscus attwateri
ACACACACACACACACACACACACACACACACACACACACACACACACACTGCTCATCACCAGGGCCTGGACAGTGTGGGGAGAAAAGTAACACTGTGAGGTGGTGTCTCTGGACTGAAGACCTCCTCTTTGGCCTCACTGATCACAGACCACTCAGCAGCCCCCTTGCCAAGGATACCCTGCAAACGCTTGAGACAGTGTAGAGGAGACAAGAGAAGGGAAAGGGCCCGCTGCTTTAGTTCTGACCTTCACCATTTACTGACTGACACACAGAAATTCTGATAGAATTGAGAACTCCACCTGCAAAAAATCCGCCCTGTCCTTCCCAGAAACATTACAGAGCAGATTGTTAAAGGGGCCAAGAAACTGATCCTCCAGTCCAGCTTCCTCTTGGCCTAGGTAAGTAGGGTCTCTGACTGAGGTTTTATCTCTTCAAAGACAGAATTCTGTGGAGAAGAAAAAGGAATAGGGGCCTTCAAGATGGCTCAGCAGGCAGACTGACGCCCTGAGTTCAGTCCTAAGGACCCTGATGGAAGGGCACAACTGACTCCCATGAGTTGTCCTCTGGCCTCTGCACATGCGCTGTGGTGTGTGTGTTCACACCTGTGTGTGTGTGTGTGTGCATGCAGCCATACACGCAAACAAATTAATGTGAAAAAAATTTCTTTTAAGAAAAAAAATGGGCCATGCCATGGTGGTGCACACTCAGGAGGCAGAGGCAGGTGGATCTCTGTGAGTTCGAGGCCAGCCTGGTCTACAGAGCGAGATCCAGGAAAGGTGCAAAGCTACAGAGAGAAACCCTGTCTCGAAAAGCCAAAAGAAAAAAAAAAAGGGGCCCAGGGAGATGGCTCAGCAGTTGAGAATGTGTGTACTGTTCTTCCTGAAGATCAGTTCAGGTCACTGAACCACAATGGGTGGCTCATGAGAGCCTGAAGCTGCAGCTCCAGGGCATCCATGCTTCTGGTCTCCGAAGGCACATGCACATCCTATCCTCCCCTCCCCCCCCCACAATATAATTTAAATAAAAGAAGTATTTTTTAAAAGGTAGGCCAGCACGTACATTCCTGCGTCTCAGCTTAGCTGCAGATAAAGTAATTCCTGGCCTTGGATGGCACAGGTGGTCACTGAGGCGCTTGGAGGCAGCCTTGTCCTGACGTCCGCACTTGACGCTCTTCAAGGACCTCCTGTCCTGCTGCTTTGACTGTAAGTTCACTAGCTTTGTATTACTTTGACTCATCCTGAAAGTATTTTCTGCGGCAGAGTCCGAGGAGCAGAGTGCCTCTGACCGGAGCCCCGGCTCTAAGGGGGCGCAGGCTCCGCGGCCAGCACTGGCCTTTCCTGCTACTGACAGCACACTGACTCACTCAGCAAACATCCTGACTTCTTGAACCAAGCACCGGAGGGGCAAACACCATAAACTGCTGCCATCTCAGACGGGAAGGGAAGGGGGAGTGTCGTCGTCCCCACAGAAGGAAAATAGAGCTTGTGAGGAGGGCCTAAAGGGTTAGCCAGCCCTTCACACCCTACTCCAGCATGGACTTTCTGAGTGTCTATCTGTTGGACAGAGAAGCGTCATCACTCCAAGTGTAAAGAAGAAGTAGATCAGGCAGTGGCTCCATCACAACCGGGGTCTGGTGCAGGGGGTGGGGTGGGATGCCCAGGAAGGACTCACTGTGAAAAGGCTCAGTATAGCATCCGGCACCTGCTCACCTCACCCATGGGACCCTGGGGCTCAGCACACAGATTTCCTAAAGCCCAGTGAATAGCATCAGGTGCTACCACTGTCTCTCTCTGAATCCTGATATCACAGGTAATGAAGTGACACCAGTTTCATTCACAAATAAGGCCAAGGTAATACGGTGTCAGCGGAAAAACAGGCGTGAGACACCAGGCTGGAGAGACAGACCAGCTGGAGAGACAGCAAGGATGCTGCAGGTGGAGGGAGGGAGCGACAAATACGTTCAGGCCCAGGAAGAGGACTTGAGAGAAGGACATAACAGAGCCGCATCCCAGGCACAGAGTGCTGCCGGCTACAGCATCAGGGACGAGCCTCCAATTCGAGTCTCAAAACTGTCTCTGCCTGGAGAACTAAGATACAAAGGACCCTTTCCCTTGAAAGTAAAGCTCAGAGGTGGCTGGGGCAAGGCAGAGGCAAGCCATGTGTTACCTTGGGATGAGCAGGTGGGTGCAGTGTATAGGGACCTGGGGCAGGACCTGGAGGTGCCTGTCAGGCAGGTAAGGAACGATCCAGACCAGTATTCACCCATGAACAAGGCAGGGGGTCCCATCAAGCTGGGAAGCAAGCTTCATGAGGGGCAGTCATAGCTTCCTGTCTAGCAATAAGACTGGAGGGCAGACGTTATGTAAGAACTAGATGTTCTCAACTCACTTCATTCAGGCTGTGTATTGGGCAACCAGCCCAAGCCCCGGGGAAAGCCAGAGTGGCTGCTGGCCAGCACCCCAGCACAGGGGTATTAGCAGTCATGCAACAGCACCCTTGTTTTTTTTTCCCCCCAGGCCATCCTAGGATCGAGTGTGAAGAGGAAGTCAGCAAACCCTGGGGTTATCTGGGACTCACTGGACTTTGTTTAGATGTGGGGGTATGTCCAGTGGCTCAGCATCACTCAGAAAAGTTGGTACAGCACTCAGGGCCAGACCAAGAAGGGACCATCCCTCCCATGGGTCCCCGTGTACTCTGTAAAGCAGGGATCTCGGTTTCCAGCTCACCGGGGCTGAGAGGTTCAAAAGAGCTGGGGTTTGCTGAGAGGTGACAGGACAGCCAAGTGCTTATGTGGATGGGTGTGGTTGTCCCCTGAAGATTAATCACAGGTAACCAAGTAACCGACTTAGATCTGTGATTTAAATGAAATGAAATGACAGTGTTAGCTTGCCTTTGTAGACAATATTAGAGTTTTTTGTTAAATTTATGTAGTGTGTGTGTGTGTGTGTGTGTGTGTGTGTGTGTGTGTGTGTGTGTGTTGGTGTGTACTTTCCACAGTGTGTGTAGATGGAGTCAGAGGACAACTTTTGGGAGCAGGTTTTCTCCTTCCAATATGTGAGTTCCACTCATCAGGCCTTGCGGCAATGCCTTTACACACTGAACCATCTCAGTGACCTATAGTAGGATTTTTCTGTTCAGTTTTTTTATTTATTTATTTATTTATTTATCTATTTTTGGTTTTTTTTTAGACAGGCTTTCTCTGTGTAGCTTTGTGCCTTTCCTGGAACTCACTCTGTAGCCCAGGCTAGCTCACAGAGATCCGCCTGGCTCTGCCTCCCGAGTGCTGGGATTAAAGGCGTGTGCTACCACCACCTGGCTTAGTTTTAATTTTTTTAATTTAATTTCATAGCTGTGAGTGTTTTGCCTGTGTGTGTGCATATATAGACCACATTTCCGGGCCTGGTGCTTGTGGAGGTCAGAGCCTTTGTAACTGGAGTTAAAGATGGTGTGAACCACCATGTAGGTGCTCTGCAAAAGCAACAAGCACTCTTACCCACCAAGCCATCTTTCTAGCTCCCCGTAGTAGGACTCTTACAGGGACTTGAGACTCACTCTATTTGATGTCAGGTCTGATGCTTGGTGTGCTGGCAAGATAGGTCACGTGTATTTCAATCGTGAATACATCTGAAAATGGAAGTAAAGCCCTGGAGAATGATTGATAGAGTTTACTGGGTTAGTAAGCAGAATAATAGGACTGGTCAAATAAAAAGCCATAACGTGACTCTGAGTGTGCTGCTGCAATAAAGTGAGTGTCAACCTTGAAAACTCATAGGTGAGGTAAGCCTGGATCCTAAAAGATACAGTGACCCGAGACAGGGAGCAAGAGCAGGTGTAGGGGCAGAATAGTTGAGGTGCTCCATAACCACTGGTGACCTCTTGATATCCCCCCGTTAGCCACATGGCATAGCTCTCTTCCTATCCTACAGACTGGGGTGCATGCCCTGTGTCCATTGTTTTCTTAATAACCTGGAGTCTCAGAGTTTCTGGACCATCAGCCAGGTGTGGCAGGGCAGAGAGGGTTGTCCATAGTGATCAGGAGACCTGAGCCAGTATCATAAGTGGGAAGAGATATTTAGGGAGCCACAGAGACATGGTGGGTGTGTGGAGAGCAAGCCTGGAGTGGTGGGGTACATCAGGAAGGGCTAAGACCAGTAAGATTGTTGGGAGTCAGCCCACAGTGGCGTCCCTTCACTTTAGGATGACATTTATCAGTGCTGTCACATGCCTCAAAATGCTTCCCAAAACCTAGGAACCCGACCCTCGGCCAGCCCACGGGCAAGCCAGCAGAGAGGACATGTAGACTCCGTTCATATCACTTGAAGAACACAGATGTGGTCCCAGCCTTAACCTAGGTGCCCCTGTATTTCTTTGCTCCAGTCCTCTCCCTTCCTGCCTGGCCCTGCCCCCTGAAAGTCTAAAGGTTCAAGACTAGTAAGAATGAAGTTACTTTCCTTCAGAGGCCAGGGTTGAGGCAAGGGTGGGACCTAAGCACCCTCCACTCAAAGCTGCAATGGGATACATCAAGGGATTTATTTCATCCTGTGCACATGTCTCTCCCCCTCCCCCCAATTCCTAGTATCCAGGCTGCAGACCCAGTGGTTTCTCACGTTTCTCAGAGAATTAGGTGAAAAAAACCCGCTTTTAGCAAAAGATGACCCAACTAAAAAAGTTAAAACTGAGGGGCTCTCCACCCCCATTGCACTAAGCATGTCTTTGGGCTGTGCTCTGTGGGGGGCAACCAGAGGCTTCAGACAAGGCAAAGAGGTATAGTGTGTGTCAGTGTGTGGAGGGGTAGAGTTATGACTTGGGTTCATTGAAGGTCTGCAGAAAGGCCCAGACTATGCTCTGGACATGGTCCTAGGTATTACCACAGCTGGCCAGGGGCCTGGGATGGGGAAGGCCACCAAGTAGTTAGTGATCCATGCACAGCTGTCTAGCTCAGAGCCCAGCTGTGAGGGGTCACCCTTAGAGCAGAGGGAGAAGCCAGGGGCAAGGATGAGTACTTGTGCCTGCAACCCCGTGCTGGGTGTCCACCTAAGAGCAGAGGCTAGCCTCTACCAGCAAGCATGTCCCGGTGTGTAAGCTGCACATCCTAATAGCTGACTGCACCAACCCCACTGACCACCAGCAGTCTAATGGCTGTATAGGTTGTGATGTGTTTAATGATGGTATATTTCAAAGCGATGGAAAAGAATGAGCCTAGGACTTCTGCTGTCAGATAGTGTCCACTAGACATGACAAGGGAGAGGGATTTGTGAACTCTCACCAATGTGGTTGCCTCAACAAGACCAGCATAATGACAACACCGGTTGACGTGCTGGCTTGATCAGGAGTAAGTCCACAAGGTCCTACCCCTAAATAAAGAACCACAGGTGGCCAGTGGTCGCTGAGAGAAGGAGAATCTGTTTCCTCCAGGGATGAGCTCCTACACAGGCTGTCCAATCTCGAGTGGTCAGCCCTGGACACATGTACATACCAGCCAAGCTAAACGGACTCAGTAGGGGCTGGAGAGATGGCTCAGCAGCTAAGAACACTGGGTGCTGTTCCGGTGGACCCTGGTTCAGTTCTCAGCACCCATGTGGCAGTTCACAACCATCTGTAACTCTTTCAGGTGACCTCTTCTGGCCTCTGCAAGCACTTCAGTCACACGGTGCACAGACATCCACGGGGCAGGCAAAAATGTCCACACATGGAAGTCAAATAAAATAAACATATTTTAAAAGGACTCAGTAGGTTATATACACACATGTGTATAGTGGTATTTTATTTGTGCTGAAATGTGATTTTATTTGTATGTTAATAAATAAAGTTGCCTAGGGGTCAGAGCTATTAACAAGCCATAGGGAAAGCCAGGGCGGTGGTGGTGCACGCCTTTAATCCCAGCACTTGGTAAGCAGAACTAGGTAGATCTCTGTGTGTTCAAGGATACAGCCAGCATTGGAGACACACGCCTTTAATCTCAGTACCAACCATAGAAGACCTGGAGGTCTGTACAGAGAGGCAGTGACAAGGCAGTCACGTAGTTGGGTTTACAACCAATGAGAAGGCAGAACCAGAACTCTTTATAAGTCAAACGCACAGGAAGTAGCTCCTTTTCTGGAGAGGTCTCTGGGCGAGAGAGACTAGCTGGCGGAAAGCGGGTAAGACTCTTAGCTCTGACCTCTTGGGCTTTCATCTTTACATTGGCTCTGTGTTTCTTATTTAATAAGGCGGTTGGTTACATCTACACATGTGAATATATATAATAACTAAAAAGAGATCATGAATTTGGGGGGAACACAAGGGGAGTTGGTGGGTGGGAGAGGGAGGGGTGGGAATGATATAGATGCAGTGTTCATGTGTAAAGTTCTTTTTAAAAAATAGAGAGAGAGAGAGAGAGAGAAGAAGAGGAGGTGGAGAAGGAGGAGGAGGAAGAGGAAAAGGAGGGGGAGGAAAAAGAGGAGGAGGAGGAGGAGGAGGAGGAGGAGGAGGAGGAGGAGGAGGAGAAGAAGAAGAAGAAGAAGAAGAAGAAGAAGAAGAAGAAGAAGAAGAAGAAGAAATGAGTTAGAAATACAGGAAAGCACACAATGAGCCACAGGTTTCTGTAGAAAGAAGCAATTAAATACAAGAGTGGACTTGCTATACAATTCCAGCCCTGCCCCCCCTCCCGCCCACCAAAAAAATTCTGAAAATGAAGAGGCAAGAAGAGAAATGACCTCATCTCTGGAGGTACAAATTTAGGGGCAGAGGATACAGTGAAACTTCCAGAGGTCTAGAATGTTTCATGGCTGGTAGCTCCATGGGTACATAAGAATGAAAACTCACCATGCTATAAACAAATATTTGATTACACCTCGGCTAAATGCATACATTGTTTTATCATTCGTTATGTCCCATAAAGCTGCCGACATAATAAAGACTGACGTGTCTCAGCTATGGGCCATCAGCCAGGTGTGGCTAACAAAGACTGAGCCATGCTTCTGAGAAAACACAAGTATAGGTGTCTGGGAGCCTCTGGGTCACATGTTCCGGACTCCTTGTTCAATATGCTGTTGCTCAACACTGACGCAGGACTACAACACTAGAACTCATACATGGGCTGCCTGTGCTTTCTGCCTAAGACACAGTATGGCCTTTTTGAGCTCATGCCTGGGGCCACTTTAACAGTAAGATCACCAATAAGAAGCACAAAAATGCAAGATCATGCCCTAAATAGATAGAGAAAATTTCCACCTGTCCATTAGTGACCCTGACTTTCTCAAGGTTGTACCTGTCTGTGAAGGACTGAAAATGTACTTCCAGTATTGATCTTAGGGCTGTAGATAAATTTCACTGAGTAGGCATATCCACAAACACGAATTATGCAGTTCTGAAATGCTCTGATGTGCTGTGCAATATCCAAACATGGAGGACCAAGTCCTCACCTGAGCCAAGCCTCTGGCTAACCAACCTGCACAGGGCCCCTTTTCAAAGCAGATGCTTAGTGCTTGCTCCAACCTTCCCCCTCCCTGGGTCAGGGGTGAGTCCTCTGCAGTGTCTACCTTCTGCAGACAAGCACTTAGGGGCTTTTAGAGCATTCATGCAGACACACAGGAGAAAAGGTGAATGCAAAGGGCTGCTGTGAGGGGTGTGGAGGCCTTTGCATGCTGCACAGCAGAGCTCACACCGAGGGTACAGGCCTGGGGCCAGAACCAATGATGGCCTTCTCACTAAGGCCAAGGTAGCTGGACTGGTCTTGTCTCTGTCAGAACACCTGATCAAGGTAGGTGGGTGGGTAGATAAGTGGGCAGGTGGGTAGATGAGTGGGCAGGTGGGTAGATAAGTGGGCAGGTGGGTAGATGAGTGGGTGTGTGGGCATGCTTTCACTCACTTCATTCTATAACAGCATCAGAAGGCATCTCAGGGCACCCAGGAGGAAGAGAAAAGAAACGGTTTCAAAGGCAAAAGATAAAAAGCATTCCAGGAACAGAGATGACAGAGGAAATGAAACCCAAACCTAGCTGCTGCTTGGGGTCCCAGGGTCAAGTATCCCCTCTGGGCCTTCAAGAGGTAACCTGCTGCACCTGCTGTTTGTCTGGGCCTTGTACACCATGCCAACCATCCCACCCGGCTGGAAGACTTCTCTTTTGGAAACACCCACGCCTGCTTGCTTTGTTCCCAGCTCAAGCTGGCAGTGCCGAGGTCTGCTCCTCCCTTGTTCCCATCACAGCTGATCTCTGGTTCCTGATGAGGCAGTAGTGAGCTCTCCTCAGGCGATGGCCCTGACATGTCAGCATGGGGCACATCTCAGTGTGGGCAGGTGTGTGGGCGGGCCTCTTCCTGGCTATACTGTGGGTACCGGGCGAGGATGGCTAATGCATGCGCACATGTCTATAGGTATCTAGAGTTGAGATGTGAGGACGCACGTGTACTCTTCCAGCTGCAAGGATAGATCCACACCCCAGGATGTGTGCTGTCCACAGCGATGACTTCTAGAAAGAAATTCCTAAAGTCGTATAGGGCCCTGTGTGCTGAGCATGGCCACAGAAGCTAATTCTGAGGCTCCTTTGTCTTCCTCTTAACCCTTGGGTGCAGAAAGAAAGCTCAGGATGGGGTTGAGGTGCCTGGTGATGCAGAGGGTGACTGTGGAGCAGAGAGAGAGAGAGAGAGAGAGAGAGAGAGAGAGAGAGAGAGAGAGAGAAAGAGAGATCAAGTATTGTGGCACAAGCCTGTAATCCTATTACTTCCCAAGAGCTGAGACAGGAAATCAAGATTTCTAGGCTACATGGTACAACTCAAAAAAAAAATAAAGAAAAGAGAAAATGGGAAGGGGCTGAGACTATCAGTCATCAACGCAGGTGGTGGTCCTGAAGCTGAGATTTCTTCTCTGCTCTGGCCAGAGAGCCCAAGCTAAGGTCCAAAGGAAAGCCCCAATCCCCCAGCATCCAGAGCTACAAAATACCAGCTCTCCGACCCCTCACCCCAGCTACCCACTACCTACTTTGCCCTCTTCATCCTGCTCTGGCCTCTTATGGCCTGGCCTGACCTTGAGGTACAGCTCCAACGGGCCCCCAGCAGTGCCCATGGTGCCTAGAATGTAACCTGGTCCTTGGGTCCAGCCAACCCCATTCAGGGAAGAAAGCCTTGAGCAGAGGCCAACGAGGAGCAGTAGGGGTGGGATGGCTCTCCACCTCTGTCGGGGCTACTGCAGAAGATCCTGGAAAGATGGCACAGCCCCCTCACACGGCCTCGCAGCATGGCTCAGGTAGATGAGGGATGGCGCTCAGGCTGAAGCCAGCAGTCCTCCAGGCTGGGGCCGAAGTCACATTCCTCCTTCCAGATAAATAAACACACTCACTGACCAAAGGCAGCCCAGGACAAAGGCAAGTTAACCTTGATGACCCCTATCCCAAAAGTGCCAGACCTTGGTGATACTGGGTAACCAGAATTGCAGTTCGGACAAGGCAGGAAGGTCTCTGTGCTGAGGGGTAGTGGGGCTGACTGGCTTCTTAGGTAGAAGCTACGAGGACTGTGCTTCTAAGAACAGCTGAGTCCCAGCACAGGAATGGCCACAACTTACATCCCAGGCTGGACAGTGTCCAACAGCTAGTCAGCGCCTGCCTTGGCGGGCTCTCCAGTGCACACCCTGCACTCAGAGGATATCCCAGTACTGGCTGGCTATCAAAGGCTACTCCTGCCCTGGGGCCCAGCCAGCGTTTCCAGGGATTGAGATATTGGGGCCAATCAAGAGACATTTACAGGCAACCAAGGGTGGGCTTAATCCCAGGTGGCTGGGGAGCACACTGAGCACCCCAAGCATGAGATTATGTCCAGGATAGAAGTGGCTACAAGGCTAAATAGAGACCCAAGGCACTTCATTCTGCCCATCGGTCACATGCCCTCCACCCAGCTTGGGGGATTCAAGACACAAGTGAGTGGAGAACCTTTATTCATGTTCATAAACCTCTTAGAGGTACTATTTCAAACTGGAGAAATTGAAGCTCCGCAGCGGTATAGCCCAGACCCAGGCCAGGGAGAGCACGCCAGATCCTCAGGACAGAGTTGGAAACTAGAAAGAGCTATCTCCCATGAAGGATGAGGGTTGGGCCATCAGCAGCCTAGAGCAGGGCTCGCGTGTTGGAGGCAGAGTGGGACCAGGGGTGGCATAGGGGGCCGACCAGGAACGTGCTAGGGAGCCCGGGAGGGAACTGACAGTGAGATCAGAGGCAAAGGGGTCACTCTCAGCGGGTCCCCAGCCCGGCGCTGGAATGTCCCACGCCCTCCCGTCTCTCCGCTCCTGCAGAAAAGCCAAACCCCGCTGGGCAGGGCAGGGCCTCCTTGGAGACCCCACCCCGCCCCGCCCCGGGCAGCACCGCCCCCCACGTGGCCGCCGCCGGGCGGGGCCGCACCTCCCCTTCCTCCCTCCCGCCCCGCCTGGCCCGCGAGCGCGGTTAGACCGTGCGGAAAGCAGCCGCGGGGCCGCCGCCCGCAGCGCCAGACGCTCCGGCGCCAGGACAGAGGACCTTCTGCATCACCTCTCACTGCGCCTCCACTCGGTAAGTCTGAGGCTTGCTTCGGGCTAGTCTGGAACCCACAGGGAAACTGAGTCTGGGGGCGGTGAGGGAAACGGTTGGGATTGAGGAAAGGGCTCGGAGCTGCCGCGTGTGCACCAAGGTAGCCAAGAATCCGGTCCCGCGCTCTCGGCCTTAGACTACGGGCTGTTCAGGGCGACGCCGCTCACTGCCTGCAGGGTGTTTGCCCAGGGTCTGACTGAAGGAGTTCCCCCACCTTGCGGCTACCACATCCTGACCATGAATCAGCCACAGTTGTGAAAATAAACTTAAACTCGAGGTCCGCCTCCCGGGTAGCCTAGTGTGGGCTTGCTGCCCCGCCTTTTTGGCTCGCTTCTAAAGATGCCCGCGCCCTGTGGAATAATGCAGGCCATTGCATCCCCCTGGCCGATCTGAGGGAGAGACACAGCTCTGTTTCTTGAGGCAACACCTGTCAACCCCATCCTGGGCAAGGATGCTGGGAATGAAGGTGATCTTAGCGGGAAAGCTGAGTGACCCCCAGCGATGCCTTGGTGGACTCCCCAGAGGACCATGGGGTGGAGAGTGGTCTATAGGCCTGTCTGTCCAGGCCTCTAACCACCCAGGGCCCCGTGTCACATAGCGGCAGGTTGGGCACACGAGGAGTCAGCGGCAAAAATGGCCCTGATCCTGCCTGGGCTCCAGGTCAGTGCACCTACCCTAAAGCCCGGACACCCACGCTGAAGCTAGAGTTGGGAAGTCCCTTCTCACGAGTCCTCCTGTGGCATTTGCTTTCTCTGGGCCTCAGTGTCTTCACCTATACTGGAAGGGTGAGGGCAGTGGCTCAGACGTGAGCAAACATCTAGATCTCTTCAGGGTGTCACCCAGGGCAGGGGGCAGTTGGGGAGCAGATACCTGTAGCAAAAGTGGGTGTTTGTTCCAAGGCTGGGGACTGAGACTTCTCCCTGTCCCCACCCATTGGCTCAGGGGCAGCTGTTCAGGTTGACCTAGCAGGGTCCTCCTAGGACCAGGTGGGAGTTGGCCCTGACCAGTCCTACCCTTCCCCTAAGGTGGAGACCTCCAGCCCCACACTGCCAGGAAGGGCTGCCCTCCACCACCTGCCCAAGTACAGCTGCTAGCAAGGGTTCTGCTCCTGAACAGCAATGAGTTAACCTTCAGGTGAGGCCCCTCACTTTGTGGGGGTGCTGATGACTGTCGGAGCTAATTGCACACATCTCCCTGTGCGGGGACCTGAAAGCACCCACCTTAAATAGACGTGTTCACCTTCTGTCAAAGTGCCCTTGTTACCGAGGGGAAAGTTTTCAGGCTCCTGGAAGCTGTTGGGGGAGGCAGGGGAATTGCTACATGGTGGGTGCAGGCAGGCAGCTGCTGGCCCATGCTGGGCCGGATTGATGGCGTTCTCTGGAGTAGGCAGAACCCCTGGGCTCTGTGAGGGTGGTGATATGTTGGTTCCTGTGGTCTGAGGGTCACTACCTGACTCCCCTATTTCTGTCTTGCACACAGCAAGTGTCTAATAAGTGCACAGTTCCTCAGCCAGTGGACTTCCTGTGTCTTTCTAGAGTGAGCTTTGGATTCAGTCTCCCCGGGGCTACCCCAGGGGCCATAAGAGAAGTGGGCTGAGGAGCATCTGGTTGGACAGGGAGGGTGGACTCCCCACCACTGGAGATGTGAAAATGGGGCCCTATTATGTAGCCTCACCCTGGTAGCCTGACCTACGTGAAGAAGGTCTTGTTGAGAAAGTTCAGACAGCCTGGGCCTTGAGCCAAAGTAGGATCTGTTCAGAGCTACCCACCTGCCCAGCCCCCAGCACATGTCACCTCCAGCTGTACAGGAACTGGGTAGGGGAACGTGCCAGCTGCGCCTGTGTCCCCTCATGCCCCTTTCCTAAAGTGTGATTGCATAAGGAACAGGGCAGGGGCTGAGCAGGGTCTCTGCTGGGGCCACCTTCATGCTCCCTCAAGCACTGGCCCCAAGCCCTGCTTTCCTTACTTCTCACAGTCTGTGAGCAGGTCTGTGTGCTGAGAGCAGACGAGCCGAGGGCTGACGGGACCCATCTGGCCCTTTGGCTCTCACTCCGTCTGGAGAGGATGTGAGCTACTGTCTATTCTGACAAGAGGCCCTTAGAATGCCTGTGCTGTAGGCATCAATTCCTTGTACCTACATCACCCCCCAGGAGGTGGTACCCAGTGATACGACACACAAAGCCCTCTTAACCTCTCCATCCCTTATTATGGAACTGTGAGGATGGGGCCCTAATATGTGGCCTTCACCCTGGTAGCCTGACCTAAGTGAGCAAGTACTCACCCCAGGGCAGCGTCTCATGACTGGGCACTACAGCTCAGAGAATCAGGTCTTGCCCTGGTCAGGTAGCTCCTGCTGAGTCTCTAAATAGGATGAAGCAAGCCTTCCTCTAGCCTCCCTCTCCCCCAGTGACTATAATTGGACCTGCTGCCCCAGACCCCTGGGGCCTGGGCTCATGGGGCACTGGTAGGTGCAATAGGGTATGGCTGAGGGGGGTGTCATAGTTCGGGTTCCTATTGCTGTGATAAAACACCATGACCAAAGAAACAACCTGAGGAGGAAAGGGTTTATTTCATCTTACAACTCTCAGGTTCCATCACTGAAGGAAGTCAGGGCAGGAACTCAAGGCAGGAACTGAAGCAGAAGCCATGGAGGAGTGCTGCTTATTGGCTTGCTTCTTGTGGCTTGTTCATCCTGCTTTCTTAGGGTACCCAGGACCACCTGCCCAGGGATGGCATCACCCTCTGTGAGCTGGGCCTTCCCACATCAATCTATCAAGAAAATGCCCTATAGACTTGTCCACGGGCAGTCTGATGGAGGCATTTTCTCCGTTGAGGACCCTCTTCCCAGATCAGGCTTGTGTCAAGTTGACTAAAGACCAATCAGGACAGAGGGTGTGTACTCAGCCCAGCACCCCTCACCACTGCTTTGCTGCCTCACCTTCATCATAGCTTTCCTTTCTGTAGGAAGCAGACATAGGACAGAGGGAACGGAAGAGTCCAGAGAGGAGGCCAGGTAGCCTTGGCCAGTCTCCTGCCTCTGGCTCACTCCTGTGGCATGTGGACTCCTGGAAGGGCAAATGGGCTTGAGCAGAGCAGGCTGGTCCCCTGCAGAGGCCTTGGCAGAGTCAGAGTACCAGGGCAGCAGACGCTGCTAATGCTGTCAGAGCATTCCACATGTTTCCAGAGCTAGACTTGGTCAGAGCATCCCAGATCCACATGGCTACTGTGTTCCCATGGGCTCAGCCTCACCAGCGTGTGTGGCCTGTACTGGCAGAGTTCAGGCTGACTGGGGTCTGGGGTCTGGGTGTGAGGCTCTTAGTGGTGGGTGGGGCCAATGGAAAACTCACATGAAGGAATGGAGCCAGCATCAAAGCCAAGCACTAGGCCAGCCAGGGCCCGGTGGGTCAGGAGGGACTCACTTCCTAGCTTAGCATCCCTGACCGTGGTAGGCAGACGCTAGCCTAGGACCCCAAGCCAGGACCATCTCACATAGGCCCCACCAGCACTGAGCAGGATGTTGGCCCTTGCTGGTGGTTGGATGTGGCCTAAAAGCCACCTGGACCCCTGAAAACTTGGTAGAGCAAACTGGCATATCAGTGACTCAGTCTCCCTGCCTGCTGGTCCAGGTCCCCTGAAGGCCCGGGCTGTGGTCTCCACGTGCAAACTCAGTCCCTCATCATCCCTGTGTCCTCATTCCTGCTCCAGACACAGCTCTACTGCTCCCTGTACCCACAGCAGGGAGGTAGGCATCTGTTCCCGCCTGGCCCAGGCTGGGAGGAGGGCGCTACCCGTCCCACGCCTCTCTCTGCCCCACTTCATGTACAGACACGAGTGGCCTGAGAACAAGATTTACGTCTCTCAGGGGCACCTGCACAGAGGGCCTAGGTTGTGGAGGTAAAGACGAGCGTAGGGGCTGGACCCTGGCGCATGCAGAATCCTGCAGCAGGTTGCAGGGAGATGGACTGTCTCTCTAAGAGGGATCGGAGATGGGAGGTCACCTCTGAGAAGAGCGAAGGGTGAGCAGTAGAGATGTGGTGCTTGCAGGCCTGATGGTTGTCATGCAGACGGTGCTGGGTCAGCCAATCCATGCTGAGTGCCCAGAGCTCCCTGGTGACCATCCTGGCCACTGCACAAATAAGAAAACCCAAGTCCAGAGTAGACTGGCTCTTGCAGGAGCTCTGGTGTCCTCATTTCCAGCCAGTACTGTGAGCAAAACATGCACCTAGGCGGAGGATCTTGCTCGCCCGGTTGGGCCTGACAGGCTCCCTGGGGCCAGGTGGCTGAGGAATGCTGAGCAGGGGCCTGGGAGACTGGAGCACTAAAGCTAAGTAGATGGAGTCAGACTGTCAGGGCAGAGCTGACCCTGTGCGGTAACCCTGTGCGGTAGTTACAGTTAAAGTGGCATTCTTTTCTGACAACCAAGTAACTGTGGTACTGGCAGTGACGCGCTTGTCATTCTATAAAGACAGAAACGGGAAGTCTGTTGGGTTGTCCAAGGAACCAGCAGGTCGGAGGTGAAGCCCTCCTCACTTGTGCACAGCCTTGTCTTCTCGTGAGCCCTGGCTGCTGCCCCTGGCTGTGCTGGAGGACACAGGGCAGTCCCTCCCCATTCTCAGTACGTCTTTGTTCTCCTTGCCCCTGGAAGGGAAGCTTGGAGCTGGACACTGGCAGAGGGTGGAGACTGTGATCTGGCATGTGGGTGGACAGGACAGCTTTCCCATCCTGGGCATGGGCAGGGCTGAGGCCCAACTCTCTGAGGGCAGACCAGCACACAACACTTGCCACGTGCATCCTGAGGAAAGTCTGTCCTACCCAGGTTGGGAGAGGCCCTGCCAAAAACATCTGCAGGATCAGAGAGCACATGGGGCCTGTTAGAGGAGGAATGTCCAAGTATATCTGATTTTGGAGAGAGAGAACCAAAGCAGATGGATTCTAGGGTGAGGCTGAGGTCCCCGTGGCCATAGACCCCTGCATGCAACCCTGCAGTTGGAAGGAAGCTGAGGTTAGGAGCTGGGGTCAGTAGCACTCTAGCCCACAGTCGTAACCCTGCCTTCCTGTGGAGCCTGGCAAACCCAGAACCTCAGATCTGCATACCTCACACCTCTCCCTTCCACTGAAGGGGCTTGGCCACAGGAGGAGCTGCCCAGGCCCCTGTGCTCAGAAAGTGCCCTCACAGAGGGCCACTAGATTCCTCGGTCCCCTATGCCTTTTTTCAGCCCCCAGAACTTCAAGAATGTCCGAGGAGCCAGGCTGTCCTTGTACTTCATGCAGCTGGGGATACAGGCGGAGAAAGAGGCCTCTCTGGTGACATTGCAAGCCTGGGACAGCTGGAGTCCCCACATCATCCCAGAGCGGGTGGAAGTGAAAACAGCTTCCTGGCGTGGGTGCCTCCACCCTTCCTGTCTCCACCTTGCCTGAGTGAACCTCCTGTAGAGGAGGAGGACACTCTGAGACCACCCCAGCCTGCCCACAGGACCCCAGCACCAGCTGCTCTGTGCACACCTTTCTCAGGGAGCAAGGGCAGAGGGGAGTCCCCTAGCCCTAGCAGGCATTTCCTGTTTACTATTTCTGTGGCCATTCAGGCAGGTATCTTGGTGACAGTCCAAGTGTTAACTCTAGTTGAAGTCCCACAGCCCTGTCTGTTCTTTCCCCGACAGTTCTGAGAGCTCCTTCATGCACACCTCCTCCTTGGGACCCTGTATCCTGGGCCGTATACTAAGGTGGTCCAGTGGGATCCTCACTCTCCTTACACACCATAGGGAACCCATTCTGAGCCACGGTGACAAGTGGAAGTGGGCTATTGTGCTGCTTGGACAGCCACTTCACCGGCCTTACACGTTCCGTGTCTGTGGATGTAGGGACGGTGGATGGATGAAGTCTTTTGCTCCTTTGAGGCCTACTCTGCATGTAGGCTGCCTTACCGGAGTTGAGCCTTAGGCTAGCCGAGGTCCCCGAGGGGCTCACAGTCTGGTAGGAAGATGACCTACCTGCTGGGGACTGAGACTGGAAGGGAGAGGAGGTAATGGGGTTAGGGTAGGACAGGGGCTGTCCTTGAGCCCCAGGAAGCTACCAGGAATGTGTGCACTTCTGTAAAACCAAGGGTTGTCAAGCAGTGGAAAATCTGGGCTCCTGAAAGAGCTAAAAATACAGTGTGGCAGCCCCTGCCACCCAGTTCCGGAATCCCGCTTCTGCCGTTTCTCCCTCCCACCCATGGAAGACAAGCTCACTCCTTTGTGTTTCCCCCAACCCTCCACTGGCTCTGAGCCCAGAAACACCCCAGGCCTTATTCTGGTGCTGGCAAGGTGCCCCCTCAGAGCTGCCTCTCTACCCCTAGGCAGCAGCCCCTCCAGGGGTCCCCTGCCTGGCCTGTGCCTGCCCTAGCCACTTACCTCTGCATTGGCCCATCAGCTCCCCAGTGCTAGCACTCCCTTGCAGGGGTTGGGTGCAGAGGGCAGCACCTACCTCCCCAGGGCTTAGGTGCAAAGCCTGGCCTGCTGCTCCTCAAGGGATACCTGAACTGTCTGACATGTCTAAAAGGCCCAGTGTAACTGGCTGCGGGGCCTTCTGGCTCCTAGAACTATATATAGTCTATGGTTCCTGGATGTAGCAATGAGGAAGTTGAGATGTGGGGTCCTGTGGCTCACTCAGATTCCCTAATGTGTTGGGAAACCACCACCACCCTTTTGGGTGCCAAGGGACCCATGCAGGGCTTCCTGCTACTGTCTGTGCCTTGGTTTCTCTGTTTGCATGGCATGCTGGGTAAGTGGAGTTGGTCCTCCACGCCCACTCAGCTCATGTCTGATTACTAGGCAGGGGCGGAAGCCTCTGGAGTTCCATGAGTCAGAGTAGCTGCCCAGGCATGTGGGATGGAGGTGCGGGCAGCTCCATGCCAGCCTGGCCTAGAGCTTGTGGAGGAGGCAGCCAACTATTACTGAGAGCCACCCTCCCAGGCAGTGCCCTGAGGCCTGCAGGCCCAGATCCTCTCCTCTCTGGAAGTCCTGTCAGTGCTGAGATCTGGGCTGGTCACCATAGACCCTGAGGGAGACCCCGCCTTCGTGAGTAGTCTGTAAGTGGAAGGCCTGGCCTGTGCCTGTGGAAAAAGTAACCCTTAAAAACCATGTATGTGGGCTGGAAAGATGGCCACGGTTAAGAGCACTGGCTGCTCTTCCAGAGGACCCGGGTTCAATTCCCAGCACCCACATGGCAGCTCACAACTGTCTGTAACTCCAGTTCCAGGACATCCAGCATTTTCACACAGATATAATGCAGGCAAAACCAATATGCATAAAAATAAAATTAAAAAAGAACCTTGTGTAAGCTGGCATGGTAGTGTGTACCTTTAATCCCAGGATTCTGTAAGTTCAATGCCAGCCTGGACTGTATAGCCAGCCACAGGCTAGCGTGGGCTACATAGTGATACCCTGTTTTTAAAAGAAAAAGAAAGAAGAGAAAAACAATACAAAACAATAACAAATACAAATACATGAGTAAAAGACAAGCTGCCCTGAGCCCTTGGATCTAGGGATTTTATGTTGCAAAGGCCCCGCCCACTGCAGTCCCGTGAGTGCTGAGTGAACTGTGTAGGCAGATGGGACAGTCTCCATGTCCTGGTCCCCATCTGCCAAAGCCAGGGCTGCAGAGCCAGCCCTTCGAGCCTGGGATGCTGACTGGGGAAAACTGGGCAAAGCCAGGGTATCCAGCCCCTCTGAGTCTACCAGGTCTGGCTCAGAGTTGGACACTTGGCCCCAGAGCTGGAAGTGGGAGGGCCGGTCATCCACCGATGCCATTAAAACGGCTTCATGCCAGCTGTGGTGGCACACGCCTATGCTCCCAGCGCTCAGAGACACGGGTGAAAGGTCAGGAGTTTGAGGGGCAGTCTCAGCTACATAATAAGTTTGGGGCCAGCCAGGAGGACATGAGGTCCTGTCACAAAACAAAAGCAGCTGCAGGTATTCCGCCTGTGCACTCTGACCCCTGGCTCTGGTTCCGTGCGGGTCCCCACTGCCACCAACCCACTCTACAGTGAGAGCAGAGAGAGGGCGAGTGAATTTCCCTGAGACACACAGGCAACAAACACAGAGAGGTTCCGCCCCAGCCTTGTTTGGCACCAGTAACTTCCTGGGTGTTGTTCTCCAGGTCCCCCATGGGTGCAGAAGCTGTGTTCAGAGACTGCAGTAGTGAAGGGGTGGACCCCAGCTCTGTTTGTTAGAGGTTTGAGAGCAGGCAGGAGAGGGAGAGCTTTGTAGTTCCAGGCAGGGGGTGGGGAAGAAGGCCCAGGGTGCTTCATGGAGGCCAGCCAGAAATGGGACACCCTATTGCTTAGATTTGCCTTTCTCTGGTTGGTCCTGAGTTGGCACCATGGATACAGGTGATGAACACTGTCAGTCACTAATCAGGTCCTAGCTGTTGACCTTCCCGGCCAAAGCTGATGATGGACTGTGGAGTGCCCAGGTGCTGTCACGGTGCTAGGCCACATCACCTGTTCACACTCAGTGTCATCCTACAGAGAGGAAGGAAGTCTGGCAGATGCCACTGAGGAAGAAGAGTGCTCCTCACATTGGCACCCTGGTTTCCAGCCAGACTGGCTCTGCCAGGCGGACACAGTCATCCCTAGAGCTTTCGGGGGCATAGCCTCGTTACCCGGACACAAGTTGCCCAGGAAAGCGAGCATGATTCTCCAGGGCCCACCCCCACAGATGCAGGGAGGAGCCCATCAGGGAGTGAGTCCACAGTCCTTGGACAGGGCACACACAGGGCAGGAGGACTGGGTAGTGCCAGAGGGGCAGTTGTGAGGCAAGCAGGTACCCTGACCCTTGTGTCTAGGGGCCTCAGGCCTGGGGCGCAGTGACTCTGCCGATCCTGTCGTCCCAGAAAGATTGGGTGGGTTCAGCATGAAACTGGGGCTCCTGGCCAGAGAACTCTGGATGCCAGAGGCCAGGTCTGAGTGAGTTCATACTCCGGCCACTCAGCCTGTGCCAAGGGGACAGGGCCTCTGGCCAATGGAGGCAGGGATGGGGGCGGGGAGGCCGGTTCTAGGCACCTCTTTGGGCAGCACAGAAGCCAGGGAGTATGCAGAGAATGTGAACACAGTACCAGCCTCCCTTCACCAGCTCCGTTCTATGGTAAAGCTCCCATACCTACTACCAAGACGTACTTCAAGGGTGTAACGCTGCCCAAGAGACCAGGTCGAGGTCGGCAGCTGGCAGCGGGAATGAGAAGTTGGAGGCAGGGCCCTGAATGGGTAGGCAGAGGCGGCCGGAAAGTCTTGCGCATCTGGGTGAGTAGATTGCTGGGTGGCTGAAAGGACCTAGGACTTGGTGGAAGCAGAGATCAAGGGTAGGACCCTGGGTTCCCCACCCAGTGAGGTGCAGCACAGGGCCAGACTGATCTCCCTGGACATTTCCCTTACCTACAGGCAAGAGGAACACCCCAGCCCAGTTTCAGGCAGAGATGCAGGGGGAGAAACTGAAGATCAAACAGACCGAGTGGTTGGATTGAAACCCACCAGTAGGTCTCCAGGCCAATCCCTGCTACTCACCAGGCTGCTTGTAAAAGGGACCTACTGGCCACCAGCATTTGAATGGGTGGAGAATGGGGAACCAGGCAGGGGCTCTGTCAGGCATGCTGGGCAGGCATGCTCTCCATCCGTGGCACCCACCCAAGGCAGCAGGGCCTCAAATGAGGACAGCAGACACCTGGGACCCAGAACCACACTGGCAAAGTGCCTGAGCTCTCACTCCATTCAGACGATGGTCTTCTGGGTACCTCTTCAGCCTGAGGTCTCCCCTTCCCTGAGAGAGCTGAGTAAACCTGATACAAAGTGCACTAGCCTCCCAGCACTCAGTGGGTTCCAGGAACACTTGCAGGGTGCAGAAAGTGTGACTGTGAGCACAGTACCAGCCCCCCTTCACCTGTTCAGCAGGTAAAATGCCTGTCCTGAGTCCAGTGGAGAGTGCAAGACTGGGCCCTTGGGATGGGTACGACTCTGGGAGCTTGTCCCACCAAGCCCTTCCCCTCAGTATTTTCCTCCCACGGCTCCGTGATGCCTTTCGCAGATGCTAAATATAAGATCCCAGCCATACATGGTTGCAGGAGAGCCTGGGATGCCCCTGACCTTTGAAGCTGTCCCCAGGGGCTGTGAGGGGCCGGCGGGGCCTAGGAGATGGCCCAGGAGAATTGTGTGGATGGCGGAGACAGCAAGAGTGCAGTTTGTCTGTCTGCAGTTACTCTTTGAGGAAAGGCATGACTTGGAGAATGTTTTAGGCCAGACTTGCTCCCCGCACCCTACTTGGGGGGGGGGGGGCATTTCCTAAGTTGGAGTTAGGCCTGTTGCTAATGAACCAGGTGAAGCTCTCTGTGTCCGGGGACTTACTTTCTCTCTGGGTGCACCCACCCACAGACAAGCCGAGACCAGGGGAAGCTGCCACCCACTCTATTAAGCCCTGGGCATGGCATCACACTGTGTCCTCAGCCTGCTCCTGTGACTCCCCCTCCTCCCACCCTCACCATCCCCCACCCCACCCCCACCCCGGCTGTGGGCAGTGGGGAAGCGCCTGGAGCCAGATAAGGGAGCCTCAGAGCCGGTGTTTTTATTGCACCATCACCGTGATGCCATAGCATTCCAGCTAGCATGGCTGCCTGCTGCCTCCCCCAGGCTCTCCCAGTTGAACCGGGGCTTGTCAGGACAGCACAAGCTCATGCCTCCATACCCAGGCACAGGTCTCTAAATGGGGGTGCCTCTCGCTGAGCCTTGGGGTCTTTGTGCATAAGCTAGGACTTTCCTGTCTGTTATGCAATCCAGACGGAGCAAGAAGACCCTTTATCAGGGTCAGGAACAAAGTACCTGTCCCAACTTTCCACCACTGACTGGGCTACAAGCCAGAAACCTAAAAGAGAAACTGAGGCAGCAAATAGTGCCTCCACTTGTCCCTTATGGCCAAGCTGGCCTCTGAACTCTTAATCTGTGGGTCATTTCTGTCCTCTGGTCAGGCTGATGGCCCTGTCCTTCTCTGTTCTTGCAGTTCAGCAAGATGTCTGTGAAGGAAGGCGCGCAGCGCAAGTGGGCGGCGCTGAAGGAGAAGCTGGGGTCTCCGGAATCTGACCCCACGGAGGCCAACCTGGAGAGCGCAGAGCCTGAGTTGTGCATCCGGCTGCTACAGATGCCCTCCGTGGTCAACTACTCGGGCCTGCGCAAGCGCCTGGAGAGCAGTGATGGCAGCTGGATGGTGCAGTTCCTGGAGCAGAGCGGCCTGGACCTGCTGTTGGAGGCTCTGGCGCGGCTGTCAGGGCGCGGTGTGGCCCGCATTGCGGACGCCCTGCTGCAGCTCACCTGTATCAGCTGTGTGCGTGCAGTCATGAACTCGCAGCAGGGCATCGAGTACATCCTCAGCAACCAGGGTTACGTGCGCCAGCTCTCCCAGGGTAAGCGGTAGGCCACTGTGTGAGGGCAGGGGGACCTGGGGGCTCATCAGGGAAAGCTCAGCCCTCGGGTGGCAGCTCTCCCCATTCAGGCCACCTGAGGCCATCCACCAGCTGCCTCTAGTTTGCTCAGTTCTGTGACCGCCAGCCTTATGCTGGCTCTACCCTCTGGCCTCTAGGTCCTGGTCCATGGAACTGGTCCCCACATACACTGCTTGGCTCCAAGCCTGGTAATAGCGCAGCCACAGTCCTGCAGGCCTGGTCCACACCTACTAAGGATGTCACCCTCTGCCTTTCAGCACCTTCTCTGGTCCCCACCCCTCTCTCTATACCCAGTTGGCCACCCCTGGCCACGCCTCCTGATTCTGCCTTTGTATACCTCAAGACCAGCTTTATCTTCTGGCTTATTGCAATGCCTTGCCT
>CABHPP010108029.1:0-34927 GCA_902168425.1 Peromyscus attwateri
TTTTTGTTGTTGTTGAAATCTAACTTTAGACCTTGGTGGTCTGATAGAACACAGGAGGTTATTCCAATTGTTTTGTATCTATTGAGAATTGCTTTGTGGCCAAGTATGTGGTCAATTTTGGAGAAGGTTCCATGGGGTGCTGAGAAGAAGGTATATTCTTTTTTGTTAGGATGGAATGTTCTGTAGATATCAATTAAGTCCATTTGGGTCATGACTTCAGTTAAGTCCTTCATTTCTCTGTTAAGTTTCCATTTAGGAGATCTGTCCAGTGGTGAAAGTGGGGTATTGAAGTCTCCCACTATTAATGTGTGGGGTTTTATATGTGGTTTAAGCTTTAGTAGTGTTTCTTTTACATATGTGGGTGCCCTTGTATTTGGGGCATAAATGTTCAGAATTGAAATTTCCTCTTGGTGGATCCTTCCTGTGATGAATATGTAATGCCCTTCTTGATCTCTTTTGATTGATTTTAGTTTGAAGTCTATTTTGTTGGATATCAGGATGGCTACACCCTCTTGTTTCTTAAGACCATTTGATTGGAAAGTCTTTTCCCAGCCTTTTATTCTTAGGTAGTGTCTGTCTTTGTATTTGAGGTGTGTTTCTTGTATGCAACAGAAAGATGGGTCCTGCTTTCGTATCCATTCTGTAAGCCTGTGTCTTTTTATAGGCGAATTAAGTCCATTGATATTAAGAGATATTAATGACCAGTGATTGTTCATTCCTGTTATGTTTTTGGTGGTAGTGTGTCTGTACTTCTTTTCTTTGGGGTTTACTGCTGTGGGGTTATCTATTGCCTGTGTTTTCAAGGGTGTATCTGACTTCCTTGGGCTGGAATTTTCCTTCTAGTGCTTTCTGTAGGGCTGGGTTTGTGGATAAGTATTGTTTAAATCTGGCTTTGTCTTGGAATGTCTTGTTAACTCCATCTATGATGATTGAAAGTTTTGCTGGGTATATTAGTCTAGGCTGGCATCCATGGACTCTTAGTGTCTGCATTACATCTGTCCATGTTCTTCTGGCTTTCAAAGTCTCCATTGAGAAATCGGGTGTTATTCTGATGGGTTTGCCTTTATAGGTCACTTGGCCTTTTTTTCCTTTGCTGCTCTTAATATTCTTTCTTTATTCTGTATGTTTAGTTGTTTAAATATTATGTGGCGAGGGGACTTTTTTGGGGGGTCTAGTCTGTTTGGTGTTCTATAGGCTTCTTGTATCTTCATTGGCATTTCCTTCTTTAAGTTGGGAAAGTTTTCTTCTATGATCTTGTTGAATATATTTTCCGCGCCTTTAATTTGGTATTCTTCTCCTTCTTCTATCCCTATTATTCGCAGGTTTGGTCTTTTCATGGTGTCCCAGATTTCTTGGACATTTTGGGTCATGACTTTGTTGGCTTTAGTGTTTTCTTTGACTGATGAGTCTATTTCTTCTACCGTATCTTCAACGCCAGAGATCTTCTCTTCCATCTCTTGCATTCTGTTGGTTATACTTGCATCTGAAGTTCCTGATCGTTTACTTAGATTTTCTATTTCCAGCATTCCCTCTGTTTGAGTCTTCTTCATTTTTTCTATTTCCCTTTTCAGGTCTTGGACTGTTTCCTCCATTTGTTTCATTGCTTTTTCATGTTTTTCTTTCAGTGCTTTATTGTTTTCTTCCAGGACTTTATTTTTTTCTTCTACTTTAATTGTCCTTTCCTCTAGGTTTTTACAGTGATCTTGCCATTTTTTTGTATTTTCCTCTATATAAGCCTCTATCTTCTTCATGATGTTATTCATAAGGCTGTTTCCTTCTGCTTCTTCCAATTTTTGATGATCAGCTCTAGATGTTGGAGGAGGGCTAGGTTCTGGTGATGCTGTATTGCTCTTCATTTTGTTGTATGTACTTCTGCCTGGACGTCTGCCCATCTCCTTGTGTTCGATCTTGGTCTTATCAGCGTACTTGGTGGAGAAAGAGCTGACAGATTCGGGAAGTCTCTCTCTTTTGTCCAGATGGGACTCTCTTCTCCAAATGGGAAGTGCAAGGCAGGTTGGGAGCTCTTGTTCAGATGGGAAGGCCGAAGCAGGATGGGAGCTATTGTCCAGATGGGAAGTCCGAGGCAAGATGGCAGCTCTTGTTCAGAAGAGAAGTCTTTTGTCCAGAAGGGAAGTCCGGGGCAGGATGGGAGCTTTGTCCAGAAGGGAAGTCCTGGGCAGGATGGGAGGTTTGTCCAGAAGGGAAGTCCTTCTGGGGCAGGCTGGGAGCTTTGTCCGGAAGAGAAGTCCGTCCGGTACCAGCTGGGTGCTTTGTCCAGAAGGGAAGTCCATCCGGGGCAGGCTGGGAGCTTTGTCCAGAAGGGAAGTCCGTCCAGGCAGGATGGGAGCTGGGGGCCGGTCTCTAAGTCTCAGGAAGTGGCGGGGGTCTCTGGGGGTGCTGGACTTGGGAGCAGGGCTTGGAGACTACAGGGGATCTTGGGTAAGGGGGCCCTTCCCGGTAGGGGTGGGGGTAGAAGGGAACCTGCCCGCTGGCCAGAACTTGGGGCCAAGGTGCGCAGGTCTTGCCAGGGGCGACTGGCGCCCAGGGACGGGATCTAGGGTGAGGGCCGGGACGAAAGTTTCTAACCAGAGATACCTCTGTAATCTCTAAGAACAGGACAAACGAAACAACACCTGTCTCCTAGGTCAGGCAGATAGCCTTATTTCTCATGCAATTTAGGGTGAGACCCTCCTTTCTTACAGCCTTACTAATAGACTCCTAATTTCTTACCTAACCACTTCTAAGAATGTAGACTGAGCACATAGATCCCTATCTTGATATACTAACTGATTATTAGCTCTCAATTGACTTCCTCCTTTAACCACCCCATTTTCAGGTTGTAAGAGAAAGCCTGAAGGTCACTGCCTGAGGAAAATCCTTACCTGCCTTTATGATGCCATAAGAATTCAAGCATGGTGACCTTATTCTGACAGAGGATCACTGTTGATTGAGTTTATAACTGAACACCTCAGAAACTTGAGAGAACTTAGAGATATAAGGAGATAGAGAGGAAGACAGAACTGGAGAACTTGGGAACAAGAAGGAAGATGAGGAAGAGACAGATGGGGAAGAATGAGATGAGAAGGACCTAAATGTGGCAGAATTAAGATGAGAGAATTAAGACAGAACTTAGAGGGGACAGTAGATAAATATAGAGAGAAATCAGGCAAGAAAGGAGCTAGGCACAAGAACAGAACTCAAGCTGTATAGATAGATTTTATCCCAGAGGAATAAAGTAGATGGACAAAGACCTTGTTGTACTTAGATTCATTTCCTGAAAATAATTCTCACCATTTGTAGTTTCTCTTATTGGCCCCTGGGAAATGTATTATTAAGGCTAGTCTTGTATATAATAATAATATACAAGAATACTTAACCATCAGAGAAATTCAAATCAAAACTACTTTGAGATTCCAACTTACACCTGTCAGAATGGCTAAGATCAGTAACACAAATGACAGCTCATGCTGGCAAGAATGTGAAGCAATGGGAATACCCCATCATTTCTGTTGAGAGTACAAACTTGTACAGCCACTATGGAAATCAATACCTTGGTTCCTCAAAAAATTGGAAATTGATCTATCTCAAAACCAAGCTATACCACTCTTGGGCATTTACCCAAAGGATGTTTCATTCAATCAAAAGGATGCTTGCTCAATTATGTTCATTGTGGCTTTATTCATAATAGCCAGAAAGTGGAAACATGCTAGATGTTCCTCAATTGAAGAATGAATAAAGAAAACAGAGTGTTTCTCAGCTGGGGGTGAATCATGAAATTTGTAGTCAAAAGCATTGAACTACAAAGAAACATTCTGAGTGAGGTAACCCAGAACCAAAAAGATATTATAATATGTATTCACTTATAAGGGAACATTAACTATTAAGTAATTGATAATAAAGCTACAAAACACAGACCCAGAGAGTTTAGGTAAGGAGGATAACTTCAAGGTGGAACCATGGTTCTCCCTGGAAAGGGGAACTAGAATAAATTCTGAAGGTTGACTGGAGGCTGGTGGATAAGGGGATGGGGGAATGAGGTTGGGGAAGAGGGATTAAGAGAGAGAGTGTGGGAAAGACAACTACTTAATTGGGTGGTATGGAAACCTAGTTCAGTGGAAACTTCCTGGAATCTGTGAAGGTGACCCTAAAGAGGACTCCTAGTAATAAAGAATACAGAGTCTCAACTAACCATTTTTTTGCCAGACAAGGCTTCCAGTAGTGGGAAAGGGTTATATTCTGTTGAGTTGTTGGCTGAGGAGGTCCCATGGAGATCCTTACATAACCCAGGCTGATGCTAGGACAGAAGGTCACTCTCTGAAAACTGACAGTGGGTTCTCTTTGCCAATGACAACTTTTACAAAGCTCATTGAATGTAGAGAAGTCAAGCTGGTGCCTGCATCCAGTCTTCACCCCTATGTTCTAGTCGCTTTGTTGTGAGAAGGTACTATGCAGGTTATAGAAAGAGAGAACTGAACACCAACCCAGCCATAAAATCCCCACATACAGCCTGCCATGTATGCAAGATATACTGGAGCAATGGTGGTGCAGAACTTGGGGAGTGGACAGCCAATATCTGATTTAACTTGAAAACAAATGAGGAGAGGGAGCCCATTCCCTATACTGTTTGGATTGCCAGAAACCACTGGAGATTGGATAGTCCAGAGACCTGGGGGAGAACCAAATACACCTGGCAAAAAAAATCAGTAAAATGATTCCTAATGATATTTTGCTATTCTGCTTTATTCATATTTCATTGCCTTGTCCAGTAATCATCTGAGAGTCTTCCTGCAGCAGACAGGAGAGGGTGCAGAGACTCACACCCAGATATTATACAGAGAGAGTCTGAATTGGAAATCTCCATTGGATTCTACCCTTTGGAGCTTGGGAAACCCTGAAGAATAAGAGGAGGAAAGATTGTAGGAGTCAGAGGAGATGGAGGACGCCAGGAACTCATGGTCTCCACATCAACTAAGCAGGGCTCATATGGGCTCAGAGATACTGAAGCAACAAGTATGGGGCCTGTATGGGTATGCACCAGGTCCTCTGTGTCTATGTTACAGATGTTAGCTTGCTATTTTTATCGAACTTCTAAAAATGGGAGTGGGTGTATCTCTGACTCTTTTGCCTGCTCTTGGGTAGCCTCAGTATGAGGGATTTCTCCTTGTCTTACTGTATTTTGTTTTGTCCTGTTTGTCTCTTGTCTCTTGGAGGCCTGCTCTTTTCATAAGAGGATACAGGGGGAGTGGATCTGGTTGAAAGTGAAAGTATGGGGAGCTAGAAGTGGAGGGAAGGGAAGCTGTGTTTGGGATGTATTAAATGAGAGTAGAATCTATTTTCAATTAAAAAAATACTAACTGTTAAAACATTAAATAATACAAAAAAATTCAGAAACAAATTTGTAGTTACATTTGTTAGTGCTCCTGTGTTACTCTTAAAGGAAAAGTACTAAGAGAAAGAGTTGGGAAGATGAGTCACTTACTAGATGAGATTATTGTAAAATCTTGAGGACCTGTATTCATATCTTCAGCCCCCCTGCAAATAGCTGGGGGTAGCTTCACTTACCTGCACTTTAGTAGTGGGGGAACGAACAGAAGACTCCTTGGAGCTTGCAGCAGGCCAATCTAGCTGAAATCTGACAAGATCCAAGTCCAATTAGATGCTCTTCTCCACAGAAATAAAGTAGACAGAAATAATGAGTCACCGAATGCTCCTTTCCACCTCACATGTGCATATAGATATGTGCACCAATACATGTATAGAATTTTGAAAGCAAATACACAAAAGTGATTTGAAGAGTGATCTAGTGTCCAGCTATTCCTGCCTCCAGTATAACTAAATTAAAATATAAAATACACATTAGAAAGACTTTGTAGTAGGAATAGTCTTAGAACATAGAAGAAAAAACAATGTATCTGAGCTCTTTCAAAGCATCCCTCAGATCTATTGACTGTTATCCCAAGCTGTACTTTACCATGCATTCATTTTCTTTTGATAAGTGAAATAACTCCAATAGACAATATTGAGTGTTATTAATTTTAAGAAAAAATATAATTCATATTTTATGAGCTATAATTAAACTGTAAGCTATATTTGCAGAAAACACATAATAAGTGATGATTTTTTACTACCTAGTAGTTGACTTCACTCTGATTCAGAACTATCTAAGGACAATCTCATGCTCATATCTGTTGAACAGGCAAAAACCCTTTTCTTTTACTGTGTGGGTTTACTTGCATTAGTTACTTTACAAGCTTGATTTAATTATTTACAAAGTACAAAAATAGCAATTAGTCCTAGAACTGATTGACTATACACACTAATAAGGAATCTATCATGTTTTGTGAGGTGATGTCTCTATTCTTCGTGCCTGAATTCATCTTAATTTCCACTTGAATGATAACTGCCTCTTCAGTAGCACTTCAACAGCAATCCAGCATTTTGGAGGCTGTGGTGTGAGTGTTAAGAATGATGTTGGTCATGGTTACTAAATACTGGAGAATCACAGAGTTGTATAGAAACACTGGGGAATGATTGGTACTTTTCGTCTTAAAAAAAAGACTAATAGTTTCATAGAAAGAAGGAAATTTAGAGACTTGTTATTTCAAGTTATACATTCATAAAAAGTGTGTGAAGGGAGTCTCAAATCAGTATTTGCTCAAGACAAAAAAAAATCAAAAGAGCTTGAACTAAAATCAGACCTTTTGATTGACAAAGTATTTTCTTGTCTAACTTCTCCATAATTTTTCATAGAATATGGGTAGCTGATATTGTTAAAGAATGGAAGCAGGCTGATTCTCCCTCCCTCAGCATCCATTAACTTCCTGGAGCTCTTCTAGGGGAAAGGTTCTGTTAGATTTATCCCATCTATATTATCATTCCAAGCTAGTATTGTCATTATGTCGGTCTTATTGAATCTACTACATTGTTGAGATTCCATAGGTGCAATTTACTTGTCAAAAATAGAAGACACTGTCTCACAAAAGACATCTAGGTTCTCTGACTATTGTGGTATTCCCACCACCATCCCCTCTTCCACAATGTTCCCTCAGCCTTTAGTTAAGAAGTTTCGTGCTGGTTTATTTTATCTCAACTCAAAACAAGCTAAAGTCATTTGAGAGAAGGTAACCTCAATTAAGGAAATGCCTCTATAAAATTGGGTTGTGGGCAAGTCTGTAGGACATTTTCTTAATGAGTAATCAATGGGGAGGGTCCATCCCATTGTGTATGGTACCACTCCTGGGCAGGTGGTCCCAGGTTTTTTTTTTTTAAAAAAAGCAGCCTGAGTCAGCTATGAGAAGAAATCAGTAAGCAGAACTCCCCCATGATCTCTGCATTAGCTCTTACATTCATGTTCCTGCCCTGCTTGAGTTCCCGCCCTCACTGCTTTTGATAATGAACTGTTATATGGAAATGTGAGTGAATTAGTCCTTTCCTCCACAAGTTGCTTTTGGTCATGGTGTTTTATTACAGCAACAGGAAACACAACTAACTAGGACAGATTTCATTTTAGATATATAAATTGGGGCTGGGCACACCATGGTCTATTGTTCTTTCTCTGCATTTTGATCAACTGTGAATTTCTTCAATAGTCTTCATTTCAACATAAAAATAATCTTTAATGAGGGATAAACACTAGACTTATCTGTGTGGATAAGAACATGTTCTTTTAGAATGCACTTAGAAGTTATACTGATTTAGAAAAATAACATTAGTAGGTTTGTCTCGAGGGTCCATGACCTCACCAACCATGGATAAGTGACATGAATTTCCTCCTGCTGAACAAGTCTTAAATCTAATTAGGCAGCTATTGGTTACTTACAAGATGTAAGTGACACTAATGCACCTTGGAAATAACTTCTCCAGGGACAAGCCCCCTGATAAATTACCCAGTTCCAAGTGACCTTCCTTGAACACATATACATAAAAGAACAACGTTAAATTTACTCAATAATTTGTGTGTGTGTGTGTGTGTGTGTGTGTGTGTGTGTGTGTGTGTGTGTATGTGTGGTGATAATTAAAGAAGAGTGCTCCTGTCCTGACTTCTTTTGATGATGAATTGTGATGTGGAAGAGTTAGCCAAATAAATCACAAAATATTTTTAAAACTTATATAGTGAACCTTTCCATATATTACTAATATAAGTTAAAAGTTTAAATAATTAGGCAATTGTACTATTTGTAGCTATCAAGAAGTTCATTCTAAATTTCATATGGGCATAGAAGTACCTAAAATATAAAGAATTGTCTTAAAAAAGAATAAAATTTTAAGGCTTAACTTATAAAGTTAAGACCTCTTTATTAGGTATAAACTTCATGAGTCAGGGCAATATAGAAGGGCATCAAAACAGAGAAATTATTTTAACTAAAATAAAGACTGAAGCCAAAAAACATTGTTATCAACAGAAATCTCCAAACAACACAGCAGCTAAGATGGCATTTTACAAAGGGATGTTGGAAAAATGGATCTTGATTAGCTAAAATTAGATTTTTGTGATGTCCAAAAACTAATACATAATTGGAATAAATGTAAAATATGAAATTACAAATTCAAGGAGATAATTATATGGTTAGAAATCTTTTAATATTTTATGAAACTAAACCGAAAGAGTAGTCATAGAAATGGGATATAAATTGTAATCTAACAACATTAAGATTCTTACCTTTGAAATTCTAAGAAACTATTGATCATGAAGAAACATTTCCCAGGCACATATCTGGTAAGACTTTTATAATAATGCAAGTGGCTCTCAAAATTCTTTAAATAAATAAAAAATTCCAGGCATGATAGTACATACCTTTATCCCAGAAATTAGAAGATAAAGGCAGGCAGATCTCTATGAGTTTCAGGTCAGCCTGCCTTACACAGTGACACCCTGTCTTAAGGAAAAAAATGAAGACAAATGAATAAACATTCTGAATAATTATTTCATCAAGCACATGAAAAGATATTCTGTGTCAGTAGTCATTAAGGAAATGAAAATTAAAATCACCATTAAATGCTATTGCCCAAGTATGCAGTTATTTAAAATTATTTAAAAACACTAAAAATCATGAAGATAGCAAGTGTTCCTGGCATGTGACACAAAGGGAACTGTGTCTTGTCTCTAGGAATGATAGTTCTTCAGCTTATTGAACAATGGAAGCTATGTGATATAGCCATCTCAATTTATTCAATAAAAATTACAATATATAATTAGTTTTGAAATGCTAATAGTTCATAGCAAGTCAATTGCCCATCTGTAGTTGATGGGTGCAGCAATATTGGAGTCAAAACCAACATAACATAATATTACTCTATAAGCTAAAAAGAAGAGATACTGATAAGTACAATAGTGTGAATGAATGTAAAAATGATTTAGTTCAGTGAAAAGCTTAAGAAAACAATACTCTGTGAAACCATATATGAAAAAATATAACAATGGAGGTTAATGTGTGACAGAAAGCTAATCTGCCATTATATCTTCAGCACAGAATTTGAGGAAAAAATTATAAAGGGTATAAAGGAAGTTTTTGAAAGCAAAACACACATTCATTATCTTATTGTTTTCATGATCTAATTTCATGGCTATGTGTTAAAATTCTAACTTAACAGAAAAAAAACAAAACAAGAAAAGCAGGTGAAAAAGAACATCAACCGCATGCACATGTCATTTTCAAGTGCATTTAGAGTATTATAAAAGCATCAGTTTTGATAATATTATGCCCCAGAAGAAGAAGCAGGCAAAAGCTTCAGCACAATTCTGTTGTCACCACTTATCACCAGTAGGACAACAGAAGAACACAGATTGCTACATGTCTATATGAGAGGATAAAAGAGAAACACTTATATAGTCATGAGGGTGAAGCCAAGGCCAACCTTCACTGGTCTCTTTTCTCCCAGGCTAGCCAATGCCAAGCAATTGAATGCTTCATGGAAAACTCTGCCTAAGGAAGCAAAATTAGGTTTGAGGAGAAAGTAGCTGGAAATAAAAAAGAGAAGATGGCTTCAGGAGACCTATCAATATAATGGAGAATATTGGAAAAACAGAAATAAAGAATATTAATTTCAAAGGAGATTTTTCTGTTTCTTTTGTTTGCTTTATGTTTAGTTTCTCCTCTGGTAGTCTTGCTATTTTGGTGTTGAACACTGACTTTCAGAATCTCACACCACTCTTGTGAAAGGAGAATAAGAAAAACTTTCTAGTTAAAAGTTAGAGAAAAAACAGCATTCCCCAAATACCTTTTTTTCTGAATATCTACTGTTCAAGAAATGTCAAGGTACATTTATCTTTAAGTTGTAAGTAATGCAGTATGGAAATATATGTCAATGATGTAATTGTCTGAGAAAATCTGCTGCCTCAAAGAGGTGAGATTAATTTTCACTAAATCATTATCTTTCCTGTGGCAGGCAGATGTTGGGGTTGTGGTACTAATGAACTTTGAGTTCTTTCTATTCACAGATCAGAATCTGCCTCTTAATAAATTCAGAAGCTGAGCTCTAACCCCTCTGCTGCAGATCCGTTTTCTAATTATCCTAGTAATATCTCTCAATTACTATTCACTGTAGGTCTACATCCCACTGTTAGTGGGTCAGGAGATCCCTCAGGATTCATTTTTTTTCTGTTTTAGTAAATGACTTGCCATCTGCAGGTATTTCAAGTTCAATGTGTAGCTTTTAATAATAAGGTCAACATGTTAGAAATCTGGTGCCACATTTGAAAGTCTAAACTGAATTAATATATAGATCCATAAATTACTTTCTAAAATGTACTGTCTTAAAAAAAGCTAAACTAAAAATAGAACAAAACAAAAAGCATGGGGAAATGCTCTTTTAAAAAGATTTGTTATATTTTAAGTGTATGTGTATGTGTGACAGAGAGAGAGAGAGAGAGAGAGAGAGAGAGAGAGAGAGAGAGAGAGAGAGAGAGAGCAGGTGTCTATGTGTGTGATCTTTCTAGACTGGAGTTACAACCTGTTGTGATACACCCACCTTGGGTGCTAGGAAGACATCTCAGGTCATTTGCAAGAGCAATATATGTACTTAAGCACTAGGCTATCTCACCATCCCCAATACTGGTAATTTCATAACATGTATATTTTCCATGCTGATTTTACTTCCAGTCTGATGTGTACAACATCTCTATAGGATGATGTTGCATATCTTATAATAAGAAAATTACATAAAATAAAGGATAATACAGCAATCTCTTCTGAATTGTAACAGTGCCTCCTGAAAGGAGGATGGATGCACACAAGACTCGGGAAGTAAAAGAAACAAGCCACAGGATCTCCTGAAGTTTGCAAGCTGAGCAAGGCTCCCCTTCAAGATCATACAGCAGTAAGCAGTGCAGGGGCAAGGAAACTACACAGCTGCTAGAAGCTCTGCTGGGAGATCTAGGGATGCCTCTCTCATGCGTCGCCACTCATGCTGGGGTAGGTTTTTAGCTGTGTGCCTTTTAGTCACCCATACCTCTCTCTGTAAGTAAGATCAGTAAACTATGTTCTCTTACATGGAAGTGGGTGGTAGCATTTCTTTGGTCTGACACTAGCATTCTCTCTATGGCCAACAGTCATTTGTTAAAAAAAATAAACAAGAAGGCAACTTATTAGAGATCTGGGTCAGAGAACTGTGTCTTGATACCAGTCTTGATACCAGAGGCAAACTTTTTTGTGGCTGATGTCACTTCCCCTCTGAACACTACAGTTTATTCAGCTTTAGAGAAACAAAAATATGTATCCCTGAAGCATCCAGAAGCACTAAGAAGTTCTGCATTTTCACCTGTCAGTTCTGACATTTGGATACTCTGTTATGAAGATAGTTCATGACTTTGACAAAGACACACAAATATGCTAAGTGAAGGAAGATTAGAATAATAGCCAGCACTCAGGAGGGAGAGCCAGGCAGATCTCTGTGAGTTCGAGGCCAGCCTGGTCTAAAGCGTGAGATCCAAGACAGGCACCAAAACTACACAGAGAAACCCTGTCTCGAAAAACAAAACAAAAAGAATAATAAAAAGTAATACTCTAAATTTCTATGAATACAGAAAACTTTGGATAAATAATGGTACTAAATGGACTAATGTAAAGTGGAATAATATAAAGCAGTAAAGATCATATTTTAACATATTAAGTTAAATAAAAAATCATAACATATAACATAATATGTTATAATATGGAAAATAACACATTACATAAATATACGTATGCATGTATTTATAACTGTAATATAAATTTCTGATAATTACTATATCAGGTATTTGCTTTAAAAAGTTTTTATATGTTCTTTGATTTTTTCATAACCTTAGAGAATCTAAAAATATGAATGAAAAATTCAAGAAGTAAACAATTCTAATTTTCATTTCCACATCATCCTGAAAAGTCTGATGAGTTATGTGACATCCAGCTCTGCCACACTCCATTTTGCTAAGCAGAAGCTATCCCGCTGTCTGGCATGTGGACACTTGTCTATCTCATACAGTGTTTTCAGTGTTAGTCCCATAACTACCATCTTTGTTGTCATAACAACTGTCATATCTTACAATGCTGTGCAAACACCCTTTATTCCACTTAGTAATGGTGCTGCCCACCCCCAAAGAGAGTGATGGTTCAGATGACTGTGACATATCAAAACAGAAGCCATGAAGTATTTCCTTTCAGTAAAAAAGTATAAGGTCAGAAAAAATAATCATATGCTGTGGTGCTATGATTGACAGGAAGGTAAGACTTGTACCTATGACAGCATATGACAGCATGTGGCTTTGCTACTGTTCCTTACAATGCACAATGAGTTTAGTGAAGAGGGGAAGAGCACTGAATGATAGGGTATGGTACTTCTATCATCCCAAGCATGCACTGTGGTTATCCAACACATTTATTGTGAACAAGGAGAAGAAATTCTATTCAATGAAATGAGAAAATAGTGGATTTGCTTCAAAGTATTGACTATCTATATAGACCAATGTTCCTACATAGCACATTGTAATAATGATGATCATGTCAAAGTATGTTTTTAATATTGCATGCACTAGAGAGGGAAAAATGAAAGAACAAAGACATTTCAAACCAAGCACTACATTAAACATAAAGTATTAGAAGTGAAATTATCAGCGTAGTAGCATAAATAAACAAAACAAAACTAATGGACAGTAGGAAATCAATCAATTAAAATTAGGTAAAGTGACTAAGATCCTTCAAAACCTCAGTTTTTCAAATCAGACACAGTAGAAAATATGTCTGACATCTATCAAAGAAATTAAATCCTTAACTAATAGAAATAATAACCAAACCCTTTGGGGAAGATGGAGGCAGGCCTGCAGGCAACATCTTTGGTGCAGAGCAAACATACAAAAGTCACAGCAGATAATTCATTTTCTAGAAAAAAGAAAGAAGTTAATGTAACCACTACAATTCATCTTCTGAGACTTAGTTAAAATATAAATTTGTGACAATTTTCTCATATCAGCACAACATGAATAAACTGAACACAAACAATTGAGATCTGTAAATATTTGAAGATGATGATAACTCATAATTAGTGACACTTTCTGATATACAGAGTGATTTAACATTTGACACTCAAGACAATGCACCACCATACCTTTCACTAAAAACAAAATTATAATAATTGTCTCAAGTATCCAGAAAAATCATATGAACATTCAACTGAAATATAAACAAGGTTCACTAATCTGACAGACAGTCTAGAAGTACACAGGAAAATCCATTTCATTTTGTGTGGACATTGGGATTGCAGCAAGACAACTTGTGGTTGTGATAGTAGGACTACAAGGCTTCTTTTCACATTTTGCAGACCAAGAAACAGAGGCAGGACAGAAAGTAAAGTTAAGCTACAAATCTCAGGGCTCACATTTCAGAGGTCCACTTATATGACTCTCTGTCTCATACACACACACACACACACACACACACACACATACACACACATACACACACACACACACACACACACACACACACACACACACACACACATGAATTTTCATTAGACTGGATTACAGGCTGTGGTTGCACTAATCCCATAATGGATGCCTAAGAACGGAAGGTTCAATATACAATGTTGGATGTCTCAGCTGATCTTCAATATATGCAGAAATAGGGAGAATGTAGGCTCTTGTGCCACTGAAGGAATAGATTTGCCAGAACAAGCAGACAAAGAGAGCAAGCTGACTTCTTCCATGTTTTTGACATAGGCTGCCAGCAGAAGGTGTGGCCCAGATTAAATACGAATCTTCCCACTCAAACCATGTCGATTAATGGTGTATCTTCACACCATAAAGATCCAGATTAGAAGTGTGTCTTCCCAATTCAAATAATTTAATTAAGAAAAAAATCCCTCACAGGTGTGCCCAGCCATTTAGGTTTTAATTAAGTCCAATGTAGTCAAGTAGAAAATCAAGAATAGCCTTCATACTTTCTGAGACATTTTACATCCAAACTACAACATTATACCCCTGACACTCATGGGTTCATGGCTATCTCATGATGCACAATGCATTCAGTCAAATTTCAGAAAAATCCCCATAATGTTAACAGTACCAGCAATATTCCAATGTACAAAGTATCTCCTAAGACCCAAAGAAATTTCTCAGTAGTAAGTCCCTGGGAAATCAAGACAAATAAGTCACATACATTCTATATGCAGTGACATAGAGTAAGCATTTCCATTCCACATGTTGAGAGTAGAGACATGGTTAAGAAACACTGGAACAAAGATAGACCTAAAAACAACAGGACACACACAAAATGCTGCATCCTAAGGCTCTTGGCATCATTATTTGGACTTCAACAGATTTGGGCAGTCAAGCTCCCTCCATTGTTGCCAAGGACTGTCTCTTAGTCTGACTCTACTAAGTACCTACATGATTTTCTTCAGCGAATCTCCCATATTCTTAATATCTCCATTCCAACTTATGCTGCATCTTCACAGTTATACATATAGTGTGATCATAAGTGCATACAAGAAATCTGACTTGTTATCCATTATCTAGCCCCAGCTATTCATTATCTAGTCACAGATATCCATTATCTAGTCTCAGCAACTTCCTAGAACCTTGGCATAGGTCTGCATGTTTCTCTCACTCTTATATATTTTATGCCTGAAAAAAGCTACACAATGTGCATTATCATCAAGTTCACCTATAACTTCCAAGTGTGGCCTAGTCCTCTTATAACCAAACCATTAGCAGCCTCCTTCCCTGGTTGAACCTGAGAAAACATTTCCCTAGGGAATTGTATTTAAGCAGGGAAACAGTAAGGAGGCATCCTTAGCTCACTCCCTCTTTCTTGTAAATTTGCATTTTATAAGCAACAACTTTCAAGTACGTAGCACCTTGTGCTCAAAATTATTTTTCTCTCAGTGTGTGAAAATCATGTGTTTTGTCCTGAATAAATGGTAGCCATCTACTAACCACTATAGAAACTTTGTTGGTGCACAATCTGTACACAACTTTAACCCTGAAAATTAACCTCTTCTCACCAAACTGCATACCTTTCAAATATTTCTGCTCTGCTCTCAGCTTTGAATTATCATTACAAATCTCAATAAACAGAGTGAGCAACATTCATGTGGCAGTCTGGATGCCATGCTTTCTTGAAATTTCCTCTGTCAAATAACTTGCTTCATTACTTGACAGTTACGTCTCATTCAAATTTTTAAGATGTGGGCAGAATGCAGTTAGATTCTTAGCCAGAAAGTAACTTGAACAACATCTAGCACAATCTTAAAGTCTTTATTATCCTCTAAAATATAATAAATTGGTCACAACTGTCCACATTTATTTGTACATTCTGTTCTTCTGATCATCCATTAGGATGGTCCAATACACTCTGAGTACAGAATTCTAGGACTTCTTGATCCCACTTGTCTAAATATTTCCACATCACATTCCTCACACAAACCTGTTCCAAAGACTCAGTTTCTGTAACAACCCCAGTTCTAAGTTTTAAAATATTATATCAGTTCGTTGTCTTGTAAGTATGTCCAAACATCTGATTAAGCAAACTAAGAGATTGGTGGTTAATTTTGTAAAATGGTTTGACTGATCCATCATAGAAGGAAAGCACAGTGAGAGCAGCTCATGGGTGTTGCAGCAGAAGTATGAGGCTGCTTGTTCACATCTCAGGAATAAAAAAACCAAAACAAATACTATTACTACTACTACTACTACTACTACTACTACTACTACTACTACTACTATAATGAAATAATAATAATAAAATCACACTGAAAGGTCAAGTATTGAAGATATCACCCTGAAATTAGAAGTAATACTAGATTATATACCTCTGTGGAAGTGTCAATAAGTGAGTAAAAAATAAAATAATACTAAAAAGAAATGACCAGAGACACTGTTACCTCTTCTATTCAACATGAAAACAGAGGTACTAGTGAGACAAGAAGTTCAGAGGATAAGATAATGATTATAACAAAGAAGTGATATAAGTAAGTGATATAACTCATATTATTTTCAGATAATGTTTAGAGAAGTGACTATAAAGAAAAGAATGAATAACAGTAACTATTGGAATTAATATCAGATATGTGTAATCCATGGGGTATAAGATCAATAAAAATAAAATTCACAAGAATACATTTGAGAATAAATAGAGTATAAAAACTTAAAAATAATGTTAAAAGAGTACAAAAGATGAAAATTTAAAAAGATAGAATTACAAAAGTCTATATCATGTTCTCAAATTGAAAAATAAATATTATTATTAGAAATCAGTTTTTTCAGAGTTGATATGCAGATAAAAAGAAGTATCATCCAAATTCCAGCAACCTAATGGAAAAGGCTAGCAAGCCAATTTTAAAACAGATATGAAAATGGAAATACCCCATTAATATTGAAGAAAAAAGACAAAGTTGGGCATACACCAAACTAAATTACCAGGTGCCATATTCCTGGATCCATGATAGTGGCCAAAGGAATGTGCAGTTCAGACACAAACCTGAACATTTTTAGATCACTTGAGTGATGAAAATTTCCAGTGTAGCATACTGAAAAAAATGTAGTACATTGATAAGTAATACTGGATCAGTTGAGCTTCCAAATAAAATAATGACAAATCATGACTCCAACCTCACACAACAAATAAAAAGTGATACCAATACGGCTGCTGGTCTGAATGTGGCAATAAATTAAAATACTTAAAATGATATCATGAAATGTTAATCCTCTTAAAAGAAGAAAATATCTCTTATAATCACTAAACAAAGTAAAACAATGTAGCAGACAGATTACAATATAATTGAAATTGCATTTAAAATGTGTCATTAAGAGCATAAAATTATATGCAACAGAAAATATGGACATTGGACAACAGACTATGACACACAGAATTTCCATGATGTGATTATAGAAGCCCATAGAATAGGTAATAATTATTACCAGAACTGAAAAACTACAAAAATCAATTCACAGGAGAAGGTATAAAGATGGCTACTGAGCATCTAAAAAATTACAAGCCTCATTAATCAACAAAGAAAGTTGTAGCATGAATCTTTAATGATCTTATTAATAAAATCAAACCTGGTGCCAGTTATTGGGGTGAATGCTGGAAGATCAGAGAAGCAGAACAAGTCAAAACTATCTCACCTTGCCAATTCCTCAGCTGATCCTTTTTCCTTAAACTGGAAGCCTCTGTGTCCTCATCTGAATGGGTCTCAGCTGAACTGTTGCTCAAAAGCCTAAAAGCTTAACCAAACCTAATTCCTGGTCCTCACACCTTATATAATTTTCTGCCATCACTTCCTGGGATTAAAGGTGTGAGTCACCATGTCTGGCTGTTTCCAGTGTGGCTTTGAACTCACAGAGATCTGGATGTATCTCTGCCTCCAGAAGGCTAGGATTAAAGGCGTGAGTGCCACCATTTTCTGGCCTTTATGTCTGTCTAGTGGTTGTTCTGTTCTCTGACCCCAGATAAATTTATTAGGGTACATGATATATTGGGGAACACAATATCACCATAGAAAGTTGAATTCAAAGCAAATGTAGACAGTACTGTAAATCTACTAGTATAAACAAAATAAAACATTAACAAAACTTTAATGGGTGTCCATATGAGTCTGTAATGACTGGAACACTCATGTATTGTTAGTATCCATAAAAATATTGATGTACTCATTGCAATTGTTAATGGAACCTAAGGATCTATTGAGTCTGAACATATGTGGATTCTGGACTGGGCAATTCTAAATAAATATATAAAATAATATAAATCAATAACAAGGATATAGCTCTCCCACTCCATCCTTGTTCTGGCTCAACCATCTCATTCCCTTATGTTCTCACCTCCCATCTCCCACCCTCTATTGCCCCCTCTCATTCCCAGTTTACTCAGAATATCTCATCTATTTCTCCTTCCCAGCGTCATCCCTGCATCTCTCTTAGAGTCCGCCTTGTTAACTAACTTCTCTGGAACAATAGACTATAGTCTGGTTTTCCTTTGCTTTACATCTAGTATCCACTTATGAGTGAGTACATCCCATGTTTGTCTTTCTGAGTCTGTGTTACCTCACTCAGGATGATATTTTCTATTTCCATCCATTTGCCTGCAAATTTCATGATATCATTATTTTTCACTCCTTAGTGGTATTCCATTGTGTATATGTACCACATTATTTACAACTACTAGCAATGGTGGAGAGGCTGCCTGAGCTGACCTACCCCAACAATCAGATTGGTGAATACCCTAAGTGTCGTCATAGAGCCCATCCAGTAACTGATGGAAGCAGATGCAGAGATCCACAACTAAGTGCTAGGCTGAGCTCCAGAAGTCTAGTCAAAGAGAGGGAAATGTAGCCAGAAGGTTTCTCTGGTCCTGCCTGGCCCTACGGTACCACAGCCACTTATAAAATAATCATTCAGAGGCTTATATTAATTACCAAATGTATGGCCTATGACAGACTTCTTGCCAGTTAGATCTTATAACTTAAGGCATCTCTATTAATCTATAAGTTGCCATGTGGTCAAGGCCTTACCAGTCTGCTGGCATCTTGCTGCTCCTTTGGCGGTGGCTGGCGTCTTTCCCTCATCTCCTTTCTTCTCTCCGTATATCTACTTAGATTTCCCACCTACTTCTAAGCTGCCTTGCCATAGGCCAATGCAACTTTATTTATCAACCAATCAAGGTAACACATATTTACACCATACAGAAAGACATCCCACAGCAGGGAAGAGGGATTCTATGTGCAAGGGGCATAAAGATCATGATGGAGAAATCTACAGAGACAACCAAACCAAACTAGTGGGAACTCATGAACTTTAGACCAACATCTGTGGTGCCTACATGGGTTGGGACTAGGCCCTGTGCATAAGCAAGACAGTTGTGTAGCTGGATCTCCTTAAGGGGCCCCTGGCAATGGGATAAGGATCTATCCCTGGTGCATGAGCTGGCTAATTGGAGCCCACTACCTATGGTGGGACACCTTGCACAGCCTTAATGCAGGAGGGAGCGACTTGGACCTGCTTCAACTGAATATACCAGGCTTTACTGACTCCCTATAGAAGGCCTTACCTTTTCAAATGAGGGGATGAGTACTGAGTTGGGGGGGAAGGCTGGTTGGGAGTGGGGGGAGGCATGAGAGGGGGATCTGTGGTTAGTATGTAAAATGGATAAAAATGTCTTAATAAAGGAAAAAAAATAATGAAGTAGAAAAAATAACAAGGATATATACATATACACCAAAATGTGAAAAAAATTGTTTTCAGAAGCATTGTTCATAACAAGCAAATCCAGAAAAAGTCTAAATGTCCATCAAAAGACACATGTGAAAAAATACAACTCATTAAATTGTTTGCTGTGAACAGTAAGAGTGGACTAACTATACAACTTCTTTCAAGAAAACAAATATATTTGAGTTGGAAAATAAAGGCAAAAAATGCTACAAATTTTAGTCATTTCTGTAAAACTACAAGCCATACAAAGCTATTATGTGGTGACAAAAGTTAGAATAGTTACCCTTAGGGAGAAGGAATGCCCTGAGAAGGCATGACACTGGCTTCTGTCACTTTGTTAACATTTATTTTTCTCCACCTTGTAGTCATATGGGTGCAACTATGTTGTTAAAATCCATAGAACAGTTGTTTTCTTTGCAAATCAAAAGACATGGGTCAAATCCCTAGACCCATGTAAAAAATTAGACATGAAGTTTCATCCTTATAATCCCAGAATGGAGAAGGTGTGGACAAACTGAACCCTATGGCTCAAGTGGCCAGCCAGCTTAACCTACTTGGTGAGTTTAGGGCCAATGAAAGACTGTCTGAGAAAAAAGGTAGAAGGCACCTATGAAATGATACCTGTGCATATTCTCTGGCTTCACCACACACATTCATACACATGCAGCCATATGCACTCACACATGTCCACTTACACACACATTTGTTTTTAGGGTTCTACACTTCCAATATCTGCTTTATTTATTTATATGCCATCAGGAAATCACCTACTCATAAAATAATAAGAAAACATGCTTGCCTTGCAGATTTATTAGACTACTAAATAAAACCACACACAGGATAGCAATTCGTAGTCTACTAAGTTATTAACTATGCAACTTTTGCTGCACAGGAATTGTAATCACTTAGCTAAAAGTGTGAGGGGTTATAACATAAATTCTGGCCCAATAAAATATCATCTTATACCTCCCTGACCTCTTCAAATTTTCTTTCTGGGTTGTGTTTAGAAAACAGCATGATTCTCATGAACTCTCCGACTCTCACTTTATGATTGTCAAGAAATTTCTTTTAACAGGTTGTACAGAAGTTCAGTTTCAGGAGAATGCAGCATTCACAATGTTTGTTCAGAAGGGAAATGAGCTGAGAATCTCAATGGCATTCAGTATCACTACATATATTCACTTCCTCTACTCTTACAAATGAATCTTTCAGACAAATATTAACAGAAAAAACTATGTGCAAATATGCAGAAGCATTTTCAATCTATAAGATGCAAAGATACATGCTGAAAATCTTTCTGTTGAATTATTGTCAAGATTTTTATTTTGAAAGCTTCATAAAAAAATTAAATTCTGGCTTCTCTAGTTACCAGACACACATGATTCAGCTTGTTTCTGTTTTGCATTTATATTTGTGTGCATATGATGTACATGTATATGTATATATGTTTTTTGTAAAGTATATGTTTCCATGTGTGCAAGTATATGTAAGAATACACATATGAAAGACCTAAATTTTTAGGAGTCTTCTTATATTGCTTGCCATATTAATAGTTGAGACAAGCTCTCTCAGTTGAACTCAGAATTTTAGATATGACTAGCTAGATGTACAGCTATCTCTAGAAATCCCCTGCTCTGCCTCATAAGCCTTGGAATTACAGTTAGGCAGTCTCAACCAAATATAAACTTCCAAGATCAGTATATTGGACTCAGTCACATATATGTTCACCAAGACTCATTGGAGCAGGTGCCATAGAAACATTTCAATCTAAACAGTCCATGGAACTAGATGAAGTGGGCTTAGAAACCACATAAATCAGGCTTAGACAATCAATTTACATATTCATAATTAAAAATAGTTTGATGCATGATGTCTTCAAGAGCTTTGGGGTTTTCACATATTACAAGCAATTAGCATAGTGTACCTCTAGCTCATGTGAGAATCAACTTCAAGGCTTCAGACAGCCTTCATTATGAGCATGTAACATAACTGGTGATTTACACTTACAGAAATCTGAAGCTTCAATTCATTTATGTTTTTGTATGCTGTTTTTCTGTATTGTTCAGTTTTCCTCTGTGAGGATGTATCCCTTGAGTCTGAGCTCCTCACCAACAGTTGATCTCCACATCAAGGCCAGTTGTGATTATCTTTAATGGTCTCCATTTACTGCCAAGAGAAGCTTCTTTGATGTGAGGCAAGAGCTACACTTACCTGTATGTACAAGAATAAGTATTTTGAATGTAGTTACTGGTTTAGTAAAGTGGCAGAAATAGGTTCTTTTCTAAGATCAATGACCTCACCAGCCCTAGGTATTTGGTTAGGTTTCTAGTACCAGCAATATTTTATGTCCTATTGAGAAGGCCCCCAGTACAATTAGACACCTTTTGGTCACCATCAGTATTGAGTGCCTTTGTTGCATTGCTAGGCCCTAATGGCTCCCTCAGGGGAGGGAGTGAGAAGGCACAGCATCAATGACATAGGCAACAGGAGTCAGGTGAAAGGCAAACAGTAGACTCCTTTATTCAGTAATGGGGAAAGCCTTATATACTCCCCTCCTAGCACCCAGGCAGTATCCCAATCTCATTACATTGTGTGGTCATCCCCCATTGGCTTGACATGATTAGGAGCTCTGAGAGTGATCTGGTGACATTGCATGGTCATCACTAATTGGCTGGGCTTGATCAGGAGCTCTGACAGTGCCTGTTGGTAGGCCATCAAGTGAACTCCAGGTTGGCTCATAAGGAAGTATGTTATGTGCCTGCCTTGGTAATTGATTTGAGCCAATTTCCTCGATCCTATGAGCCTGTCCTACTACATATTATCCACCCTTTTTATTTTATTACATGGGCACTCAGTGGGAGTTGGAGTTCTTTGATCTGGCCTTTATGACCCCACCTCAGTGGGGCTCAGCAAGTGAACTGTGCCTGTCTTAGGTTGGCTTGCTAGACGAGCTCTTACCCATCTCCTATCAGCCCTTGAAGAGCATCCACCCCTGGTGGGTCACCCCAGGTAGGGGGGATCATGCAGCATCCTTTTGAATTTCAGAAATCCAGGCATGCATAACCTCCTGTGGAGGACTGTGAGTTGGATGTCTAAGAGCCATTAATACCTGTGGAGTCACTTAATGACTGCCCATTGTTGCCAGATGTACCAAGGAGACAGTTAAATAGGAGAAAGATTAAAAGCACCACCCCACCAATCAAAACATAAGTGAAAATCCAGGAGAGATTAAACAACCTTTTTTATATAATGACAAACCTTTTAAAAAAATTAAGAGTCAAAGGCCATAATCTCTGTCCTTGTCTGATTTAATTGGAAAATTTCATGTATTAGCTGTAATGAATAATATAGAAACTTAGCTGACCATGGGCCCTTAATATATTTAGCTTGCTCCTAGCATGCTAAACTAATGTCCCACATCTCAAAATTCGTCATACAAAATGAAGAAAAGGAAGGTCCACAAGCCTTCAGCTTTTAGAGGAGCAGTGAGAGCAAGAAGGAGGAATATATACATCCCCATCCTTGGCTATTTCCTCCTGAGTGGAAGCAGGCTGATCCATGGTCAGGCACACATCTCTTGCTGGGACTCATATTGGCATAGGGACACTCTGAGGAAAAATACAAGCATACCCCCTCTCCCATGGATCAGCAGTGGGGCTGACAGCTGCCATTGGAGGGAGATAGGATATCTTCATCTTACCAGGGGCAGGAATGTGTCCCTTGGCAAATACAACCAGTGCTTGTAGCCTGGGTTGAGTTCCTTGTCATCAAAACTGAGAAAGTTTATATGGAAAAGGGCCTCTGTTAAGGCCAAATTAGCATCTCTCCTAGCCTCTGGCAATTTAGTCCTTGCAAACAGCTCCTTAAGAGCTCTGTTGGTCTTCTCCACAATGACTTGTCCCTGTAGATTATAGGGGATGTTAGTTGTATGGGAAATCTTTCTGGACCCCAGAAAGTCATTAAATTGTTGAGAGGCATAGACAGGACCATTGTAGTTTTAAGTGCCCAAGGTACCCCCATATCTACCATGGCTGACTTGAGGGCCTTGATTTCACTGACAGCCTTCTTCACAGAAAGGGAAAGGACATAAACAAAGGAAGAACAGGGATCTACTATCACATGAACACATTTAAGATTGCCAAAGGGTGCACAGTGTGTGACATCCATCTGCCAGATTGTGTTAGGCAACAAGCCCTGGGGATTAACCCCTATGTGTCGAAGAGGTCCTCAGGGGGCAAGAGGGGTGCAAGTGGCACATGCCTGGGACAAATGTTCACATTGGGAAACAGGTAATTCTGGAAGAATTCTATGCAAATTCTGTGGAGACAGATGAAACTGTTGGTGAAGAACCCTGACTTGCTCTAAGAGATCCATACTGGCTGTTAATATGATGGTGTCTGTGACCTCATTTTCTCAAGCCAATATTCTGGGTAATTTCAAGTGAGATCTAATATATGACAGGTACCAATGCTCAGTCCTCTGGTTTAGGACATCTTGTATGAGCAGCATGGTGATGGCAATGGGGTCAGTGAATCTAACTCGAGAAAAGGCCAGCACACAAACAAAAGCATACAGCATACTGGCTGTCAAAAAAAAATATTAAAGGGCTTGGCCTGAACTCCACTAGAACCTTGAGGAGGGCCAAGAGCTCACACAATTGAACGGAACCAGGATTATGGGTAGCATATGTAACATCTTTGGAGCCAGGATACTGGATAAGAACACCATATCTGTTTTTACTGGAATCTGAAAAGGGCAGAGTGGCATAAGGGATGGGAGTAGAGGAGGAAACTGCATGGAGCTGTATCTGTATTGGAAGTGTGGGGAGTTCTGCTAAGATCTTGTGTTTTGGCAAATGGTTGTCAATAGTTTCTGTGAATCCTACAACCATTTCCTGGAACAAGACAGAATCTGCCTGGAGGGACTGGGTATTCTTTAAAGAAAAGATGAAGACACGCTTATCCAGCTCTCATTCAGATGTTCTCTGTGCTAGCATCCATGCCTTAAGGTCAAGTTGGAAGGACTGGTCAAACATAGAGGTGACCTTATGCAAGTCAGAATGTGCTTGGTGTGTCCATGAAGAGACCCAGATTGCCATAACACTCCCCCAAATCCCATGAGTATCCAGAGGACCATTGTCAGTAAAGGTCTTTGAGGATCATGGCTTTGCAGGCTGGAGGTGGCTAGAAAGGCCAAAATCCTTTGTAGCAAATCTTTAGCTTTTTGGGTAAACTTAACCTTAGTGGAAGGACTGGTGGAGCCCTCCAGCAATGAAAAGAGGTGTCTCATCTCTTGGTCAAAGATGGGTAAGAAAGGTTTAAGCCAATTAACCATGCCACATAATTGTTGTAATTCTGACAGTTCCTTCATTTTCAATTTTTAAGGAAGTTGGGTGCACCTGCTTATAACAATGGGAAAACCTAAAAAGGCAAAGAGGGGTACCATTTGTACCTTATCTGGAAAGATGTGAGATCTTCAAACACTCCCTTGACAGTCTTTTGTAGGTAGGCTGCATCTGGGTGTGTCTGGGGGAGATCATCCATATAATGGATCAAAAGGACATCCCTGGGGACATTGACCAAAGCTTGAGAAACATATAACTGGCAAGTAGTGGGGATATTCTTCATTCATTGGGGCAAAATAGTTCATTGATATCTCTTAGCTGGTTTGTGCATATTCGGTTCCTACACAGTAAAGGCAAAATGATTTTGATCCTGCAGCACCAGGGGAATTTGAAAAAAGTAATCTTTAATATCTAAAACTAATATATAATATGATGGAGGAATAGCACCAGGGTGAGGAAGGTCTAGCTGTATAGACCCCTTTTTTTCCATATGAACATTAACTACACAAAGATCCTGCAGGAGGTAGTAGAATCTTGATCTCTTGGGGATAACAAACATGGGGCTATTATGCTTACTTGAGGACAGTTCAATTTTTAACTGTTCTGCAACTAATTCCTTTAGGATTGACAGCTTGGGTTCAATTACAGGCCACTGTTCCACCCATACTTCTTGATCTAAGAGCCACATCAACGGAATGGGGCTAAGAGGCTTGATCGTATGACAGTGGTCCTTAGAATTTGAGGTGCAGATCTCATGCAGGGTCACAGACCACAAGACCAGCTTTTTCATGGACCTCGATGTCATCAAAAAAGGCCCTGTCATCTGTAGTTAGGACAACACCCACATCCTCCAAAATATCTCTGCACCATAGGTTCCTAGGTACAGTGGAAATGATAGGGTGAATGGCTCCCTGATTGCCATCATGGTCCTTCCAATGGATGGGATGGGTGCTCAGCTTAACATCTTGTTGGCCTCCCACACCACTGGTGGGGGGTGGGTTTAAACTTTCAATGAGGGATGTGAAGTACCTCAGTCTTGGTTAAAGTGGTTGTTAGTTATTTTTATGATGTTGGTTATGCTATGGCACTGCCCCTCCTGGCTGGTCGGCGGCCATGCTGGCAGAGGAGCGTGCTGATTAAAAGAATCATAACCATGGTTAACCTTTTAGAGCTTTATTGGGAGGGGGAGAGGGAGAGAGAGAAAGAGAGAGACAGAGAGACAGAGAGACAGAGGGGGGAGGGATAGAGGAGGCTCGACGGGAGGAAGGAGCAGAAAGAAAGAGAGGGAACAGAGTGCCCACCCGCTTTTTAGGCTGGGACACCGGTGAAGGCTGATGACGTAATTAAAGACCAAACCCTTACATCCCAGACTTTCCCTTATTATAAAAAAAGCAGGTAGATGGGACTAGGGGCGTCATTCTTCACAAAAACTGCTTCCAACTGACAATTGGATGTCGGTTGGCTCTGGGGGGAATGCAGAAGGGGAGTTTTCCGAGGTAGACAGGCGTTGTGGGATGCTGTCTGTCATCTGTTGTTCTGGAGACATGTATCCCTCTTGGCTGTGGCTGCGAATTTTCTGTTTGACAAGATGCTGGTGACACAGAAAAAAAACTTGAGAGATAAAAGAATCATTATTATTTTATGTTGACATTTATCTAAGGTAAATCTGGCCTGTCCCTATGGATTTTGAAACATGTTAAGCTTTATCAGAGATAGATTATTTTAAAGCACCTGTTTCCTTTACCAGTTCAGCATCTAGGAGACAGGTGATCAATTGTTAATAGATGTTTACATTAAAGTCTTTTTGTAGCACCCAGACGCTTTTGGGTCTGGGGGTGTAAATACCTTTTAGCTGTTACAGTTTCTTACTTGATCATCTCTGGATTCCGGTTCTGTGGTGGTCCTGTACCATTAGCTGAACAGTGAGTTAGAACAGGGAACTGGGAAGAGAAAAGCTTGTGGTACATGAGAATTTACTTTTTTGGAATTAGGGACAAGGCAAAGATCAGGGCCCTGTCTGTATGCACATGAGAAACACAGGCAGTGGATCTGGAGTGAAGCAATGAGCTCTTATTTTAGGTGGAAATCTTTTTTCATCAAGTAACTCTGAAAATGCAATTAAATCTGGTGAGGTGGTAAGGCTGTCCTCTGTACCCGACAATAAAGGAGAGGTGACACCCCAAAACTCCCAGGACTGAGTCAGTGGCTCTGGTGTCCAGAAGGAAAGAAACGGATTGCTTCCCTGCTGCATTCTGGGTTCCCTGCCATGTCTGTAGCCAAGCCTAGGATGCTGGAGGTCTTAGCTTGATGTACCCATGCATCTTGGTGCCTGGGGGCAGTCAGCTGACTCTTTGTCTTTCTAGGCGGCACCTTTAACAAGGCTGTTGATGGCCTGGCAGGGCATTCACTAGCCTGTGGCCTTTTCCTCACTTAAAACAGGGACCCAACAGCTTTGGGAGTCAGCGAGTGCCAGTACTTGGCAATTTTGTTTTCGGGCTTTTATCCCTTCCCTGGCACACCTTAATGTCACAGATGACTCTTTTGCCTGTGGGGTCAGGAGCCTTTCTCTCCAGATGCTTAAGTTTTAGTCGGGGAGGTCTGGGGAACAAGAGACGATTTTACTCCATGTCCTGAATTTTTTTTTTCTGATGAATGGTGGCTTAAGGACAGCTTTTGGAAGATCTGCCAGGAGGGAGACTATAAACTGATCCTTTTGGAAGACTTGTCTGAGGTTATAAGCTGATTTTTGGCTTAAGAGCCATCCTGACTACAGTAAACTTATTTGTATGGAAATTAGCCGCTTCCAGACCCGTCTGTGCTTCACAAGGCAGTTTGAGAATGAGTGGGTGGAGTTAAGGTTAGTTAGGGCGAGTCGTAGAAGCCGTCCAAGCCCGTCCATTTGAGTCTGCCCACTGCCGACGGAAGTCAGACAGAAAAGGTTCCACATGGAGGTGCAGAAGTGGAGAAGGAGAAGGGTTTAGAACTTTAACAGAAAGCTTGGAGAACTTGGAGATAAAGTAACTCTTATTTGCCCGTTTGCTGGCAGAAGTTCCCGAGACGCTGTTTTTCGGCCAGGTTTACCAGTGCCCGCCCCTATCCGCCAATGTATCTGCCCCTTTGTCCCATGGCTGTAGCCGAGAGAAAAAATAAAAAATAAAAATAAAAAAAAAAAAAATACGTGATCCGGAGCCAAGGCCTCAGGCGTCCCCAAAACCAAGGGCGGATTCCTGGCACAGGCCGCTTTTTAGCTCGTCAGCCAGGAAAGCGGGGGCCACAGCCACGTGAGGAGAGGATTCCCTGGGAATCCAGACGGCGTGTGCCGCTTTGTCAAGCAGTTAGACGCGTCGGTCTCACGTGGCCCCCAGGACGCACCCAACGGCGGTGGTCCCAATGCGAGAAATATCTCAGGCTGTAGACATGGGAGAAAGCTAAAATGTAGGCCTGTGATAGGGACCAACCGTAGCCATTAAGACCGTGGCCAGGGGTTCCCCCCAGTCTCAGGAATGCTCGTGAGACACCGGATGGTCAACGGTCGTTCTCAGAGATTCAGGAAACCGTTTACGCTGGCCGAAATGTGGGGGGACTCACCAATCAGAGAAAGCGGTGTGGCATGGAAGGTATTGCACCCAGGCAGATGGAAAAAAGCAGTCCGTCGTGTTCGGAGCAGTTTACGGTTTTGCGCAGCAATCCCAGTTTCACAGGTTTCCAGGCAGAATGCGCCTGGAAGTTCCCCCTTGGGTTCGGCACCAGAATGTTAGTTATTTTTACGATGTTGGTTATGCTACGGAGCTGCCCCTCCTGGCTGGTCGGCGGCCATGCTGGCAGAGGAGCGTGCTGATTAAAAGAATCATAACCATGGTTAACCTTTTAGAGCTTTATTGGGAGGGGGAGAGGGAGAGAGAGAAAGAGAGAGACAGAGAGACAGAGAGACAGAGAGACAGAGGGGGGAGGGAGAGAGGAGGCCCAATGGGAGGAAGGAGTGGAAAGAAAGAGAGGAAACAGAGCGCCCACCCACTTTTTAGGCTGGGACACCGGTGAAGGCTGATGACGTAATTAAAGACCAAACCCTTACAGTGGTGGCATCCATACCCGTGTCCACCACGTCTTTAACAGTTTGCTCATCAAGATAGACAGTCAGCATTGGAGAGTGTGGAAAAATGGGCATTGTCAAATAGATTTTTGGATTACCAGAATTTACTCTTACTGGTGGGGCTGAGGATGGCCCTGCCTGGAGTTTGAAGGGGCTGTGTTTCTGCAGGCTGTTACCTTCAATCCTTTGCCCAATGAAATCTCTTGTTACATATGGGGCATTGGATCTTAGGTTTTGTCCAGGGCCAGTCATACCACAAATGGCCTGGTTTGACACATCCCCAGCAAGTTCTATCTACCTGGGGGCCTTTGGGCTTATCATTGCATGCTGCCTGTCAGCAAGGAGATTGTCCAGTGAGGTAGTAAGAGTTTCAGTGGGACCAGTGCTGGGGTGGATATCTCTGGTGGCCATTGTGAAGGGACCCAAAAATAGTCTGACCACATAGCAGCCATGACAGGCTTAGGAGCCTAGACACAGCTTCTGTTACAGGCTTACTGGCAGGCAACACTCAGATCCAGGAAAAGACTTAAGCTGATACCACCTAGGGATCCACCCAGAGATGAGGAAGTATCTAACATTCCAAATATTCCAACCATTAGATAAGGTGACCAGATGTCCTTGAGTCTAGCACACACCTATTTTTTGTTTTACAGATACCCCTAGATAATTGTCAGCCAATGAGGGTCCTAGAGCCTGGAAATCCCTTCACCCCAACCTCTGCTATGATTAAAAAAAAAAAACTCTGCCTCACCTGAGCTCAGGGCTCTCTACTCTCACCACTATGTTGGACAGACAGAACGACCAAGCTCCAGAACTTGAAATAAAGGCTCTTTGCTTTCCACATGCTGGATTAGGTCTCCATGGTGGTCTTTTGGGGGTCCTGGCGATCTAGCCATAACAGCCATCACCAATTTATGTATGTTCTCATTGTTCATGGCTGCAACTGCTTTATGGGTTTGGGTGTTGAGGCCCTATCAAGCCAGCTGTTTAGTCAGCATACCTCTAGTGTTACCCGCATCCACTCTGCACTCTATGGCCTCATTGACATGGGCCAAGAAGTTGGTGAAGAGCTCCCTGGCTATTGGATTAGAATTCAAAAGTAAGCTGAAGGGTCTTGTGGGTTGCATGCCCTAAGAGCCTTGAAGGACAGGTAAGAAACCTATTGGTAGTAGGATCAATGGCCTATCTTTGACTGATGGATGGAATGGACAAAGTTACCTGTCCAATGAGCATGTCAAGGGTCACTGGACCATTAATTAAGAGGTTCCTTCCTGCTTGAGCTTCTGTTTGATCATCATAAACCAATTTCCAGCTAAGAAAGGTGGCGAGTTCCAGAACAGCTTTCAGCAGACTATACTACTCAAAGTAAGTCTGTAGTTGCATTGCCTATTGAGTGAGGACCTGTTTGAAGTATGGTGAACCTGGGCCTGACTCATTAGCCACCTTCCAGAAGAGGGAAAGTTCAGCTATACGGTGGAAATCCAGGGTTGGACAGTGGCACTTGGACCCAGGTTAACTGGATAAGCCTCCGCATGTCTCCTGGTTATGAATGGGGCTGGCTGTGGGCAGTGAGGAGTATACAGTGTCCATCCTCTGAGGAAGGCAGATCCTGGGGCAAATCACCCCAGGGATACCCCAGTTGACACCCACTATGGAAGTGAGGCTGAGGGGGGAACAGCACATGGGTTCTTAATGGAGGCTGCAATCTCCTTGACAGATTTCATGGGACCCAAACTGTCTGCCTCCTCACCATCAGTTGCCATAGTGAGGTCAGACAGAAAAGGGGAGGAGGTGATAAAGTGGTTACCCATCTTGTGGAGGGAGACAGCAGTCAATCAGCAGTCAAGAGAGAAGATGACAGTCAACAGGGGTGGAAATTTGTTTTGGACCCTTATGTATTGTGCTTAGTGGGGCACTTACATGCTTTTTTAAGGCCACAGCTGTATGCCCACACAATGTCTCACACTAGAAATGGCATTCAGGAGCTGAGCCTTAGTTCTGCCTCCTGGAGGGTCAGACCTTATTTGGAGATGCCAAGCAAACCAAAACAGAAAAAAATGTGCCTTCCTAACAAGATGGGCAGACAAACATGACAGACAACACAAAAGAAGAAAAGAAAAGGTGGGGGGTCCCATCACTTACCTGCCAAAGGGACTGAAAACACACGACACTGAGGGACCTTCTCACTAAACACACCATTTTGGAGGTTCTGTCCACCACCACGAGTGAAAGGAGGGAGAAGATCAGAAGTGACGTGGGAAAGCAAAAGTAACAAATGACCCACACTCAGGTACCAGATGTTGCTGGATCCCTTTGGCTTTTTCAGGGGAGGGGTGATAAGGTGTGGCATCAATGACACAGATGCCAGAAATGAGGTGAAATATAAACAGTAGACTCCTTTATTCAGTAATGGGGAAAGCTGTGGTGATATTATGTTCCTTAAAATATTGTGCACCCTAATAAACTTATTTGGGGTCTGAGAACAGAATAGCCATAATATTAAACATAGAGGTTAGGCAGTGGCAGCACACGCCTTTAATCCTAGCATTCCAGAGCCATCTGGATCTCTGTGAGTTCAAAGCCACACTGGAAACAGCCAGACATGGTAACTCATGCCTTTAATCCCAGGAAGTGATGGCAGAAAGCACAAAGGTATATAAGGTGTGAAAACCAGGAACTAGAGCTGGTTAAGCTTTTAGGATTTTGAGCAACACTTCAGTTGAGATTCATTCTGGATGAGGACTCAGAGGCTTCCAGTCTGAGGAAACAGGATCAGCTGAGGAATTGGCAAGGTGAGGTGGCTGTGGCTTGTTCTGCTTCTCTGATCTTCCAGTATTTACCCCAATAACTGGCATCAGGTTTGTTTTTATTAGTAAGACCTTTCAAGATTTCTGCTACAGAAAGCCTTATATACCATCCTCCTGGCACCAAAGCTGTTTCCCTATCTAGTGACATTGTGTTGTCATCCCTCATTGATTGGGCATGATCAGGAGCTCTGAGAGTGATCGTGTGACATTGCATGGTTGTCTCTTATTGGTTCAGCATGATCAGGAGCTCTAACAGTGCCTGTTGCTAGGCCCTCAGGTAGACTACAGGTTGGCTCACAAGGAAGTCTGTTATGTGCATGTTGTTGCAACTGATTTGAGCCAATTTCCCTGACCCTTGGTCTTACTATATTATTGTACCTTTAGGGATTTTTTGCTCCTTGTTGTGGTTCATAAGTGTCACAGTTGAAAAGGGCTTTTGATTGCTTCCATTCCCTGGCAGCTTGAACAATAACTTCTGGCACTATGAAAGCTAGACCACAGGAGAGGGGATTTGAATTTAAATCCAACTCCAGTCTTCTGAGTCCTGTGTTGAAAGTGGGTGGTGTCTTCAACCACTAAGAAGCAACCAAAGGCAACAGTGACAGCCTACATGTTAGGGGAAGTCTAGTGGATTTCTCTGTCAAACAACTTGAATGGAGATTTCTCATGTTATGTACTGTTTTTTTTTCTTAATCTATAGCTCACATAAAAAGCATTCCAGCTCAAGTAGCAGAACTTCATTTAAGCTATATACATGTATATAATATGTATATATAATGCATATATGTTATATTTATTTTTGTGTAAATATGAAATAGTATGATTGTTGAAGACTTTATCAAACATCTTTAGTGTTACTTGTCCTTCCTTTCTCCCTATTACTTTGTATTGACCTCCCTCCTCTCTCCCCAGTTAATGCTCTATCTCTATTTTTTCCATTTAATTATTTATATCAGCTGTATTCTGCTATTACCATCTCCACCCTTTCCATAGTCCCTTTTTACTTTCCTAATGTCTGAAGTTACTTCAGGTTGTAGTCTCATATCTGAAGAGGTAGGAGCCATAGATGAGAAAGAAATGCCCTGAAAAAAATATATTATATATATGTAACATACACACTGAGCAGGAAATATATTTGAAATATATGTATATATACTTATACATATGTGTATAACAACAATTAATGCAAAAAAGGCCATAAATATGAAATAGCAAGGAGGGATGTGTATGAAATTTTGAAGGAGAAAGGGGGAAGGGGAACCATTTAACTATAGCCTCAGAAATAAAATAAATAATTTAAAATACTATATGAAATCAAGAAAAAAAGAAGTATTTGTATTTGTTTGGGGTACCTCACACAACTCCACCATGTGAGATTCAGAGAACTTTGCAGAAAAGGGGGCAGAAAGATTCTAAGAGCTACAGCACTAGAAAGTTTGTATGAGACTGTGTCTCCTAGAAATGATGGGGAAGCTACACCCATGATACTTCAACAAAACTACTACCTAAATAATACCTGAAAAATACCAATGCCAATATAGGTACTAACATAGAAGTGGGAAATATCATGGGATCGCACTCCTGTACACAGAACTACAGACATATGACATTTGAAACAGGCAAGATTTGTCCCTCCCAGGGTAAAATTGAGTCCCCTAATTGGTTATACAATAAAAAATGGCTAGCTACAAAATCAAATGCATACAAGTCATACCAAATGTACTTAACACATTGTATTGATATATATGTATGTATACATATATAAAACATTTACATGTATATGTGTACACACACATGTAACAATAATAATATATGAGGCCACCAACTTGAGAGAGTGGGGAGCATGGGGGGGTGGGAAGGAGGAAAGGGGAAGTAATAAAATTGGGTTTTAATTAAAATTAAACTTCTCACTTCTTTTTTGTTTGAAGGATTTTTTTTAATTTATTTTACAATATAATTCAACTTTACATATCAGCCATAGATTCCCCCATTCTCCCTCCTCCCGCCCCGCCCCCCTCCCCCCCCCCCCCGCCCACCCCCCATTTCCATCTCCTCCAGGGCAAAGACTCCCCCGGGGATTGAGATCGACCTGGTGGACTCAGCCCAGGCAGGTCTAGTCCCCTCCTCCCAGGCTGAGCCAAGGGTCTCTGCTAAGCCCCAGGTTTCAAACAGTCAGTTCATGTACTGAGCACAGGACCCGGTCCAACTGCCTGTATGCCTCCTAAACAGATCAAGCCAATCAACTGTCTCACCCATTCAGAGGGCCTGATCCAGTTGGGGGTCCCTCAGCCATTGGTTCACAGTTCATGTGTTTCCCTTCGTTTGGCCACTTGTCCCTGTATTCCATCCATCCCTGGTCCCAACAACTCTTGCTCACATAAACCCTCCTCCTTCTTGCCAATTGGACTCCCGGAGCTCCACCCAGGGCCTGACCGCTGATATCTGCATCTAGTTCCCTCTGTCACTGGATGGGGTTTCTAGCACGACAATTAGGGTGTTTGGCCATCTTATCACCAGGGTAGGTCAAATCGGGCTATTTCTTGACTATTGCCAGCAGTTTATTGTGGGGGCATCTTTATGGATTTCTGTGGGCCTCTCCAGCACTTTGCTTCTTCCTATTCTCATGTGGTCTTCATTTATCATGAACATTCCTTAGGTTCCCTCTCTGTTCTTGATCCAGTTGGGATCTCCCGCTCCCCCAAGTTCTCTTTCTCTCGCCCCTCGCCCCTCATTATGTCCAGATTGTTCATGTAGATCTCATCCATTTCTCTGTCATTGGGCGATCCCCGTGTCTTTCTTGGGGTCCTGTTATCCAGGTAGCCTCCCTGGTGTTGTGAGTGGCTGTCCAGTCATCCTTGTTCCAAAACTAGTATTCTCCTATGAGTGGGTGCATACCATGTTTGTCTTTCTGAGTCTGGGTTACCTCACTCAGGAGGATTTTTTCTAGATCCCTCCATTTGCCTGCAAACCTCATGATGTCATTGTTTTTCTCTGCTGAGTGGTACTCC